>BRDA01017257.1:0-11418 GCA_036984385.1 Crenuchus spilurus | reverse complement strand
TTTAAAAAATTCACAGCCATCCAGGCTTTTATTTCCTCTAGACATAAAAACAGGGTACTCAGAGAGTTGATGTCCTTTTTCTTTAATGGGACATAAATCTGGGTATCATCAGCATAACAATGAAACGCGATCCCAAATTTTCTAAGTATAGAGCCGAGAGGAAGCAAATACAGCGTGAAAAGGAGGGGTCCTAAAACCGAGCCCTGTGGGACCCCACACATAAGATAATATGTGGGACCCCACACATACAACAGATAATAACAGCATTCATATTTTTGACAGGTCAAAATTGATTCCTGTGAACAATTTTTTTATGACTGGGCTCCATGGTAAACAACAGTAATGGAGCATCATTCATCACATAGTAGATTTTCTACTTTGGGAAGCTAAGCAGATGTCTTTCTGCTGTAACTTCGATACTTTTCCATCTTGTCAGCTCAGTAGCTGATGTATGAGGTGTCACTCTTAACATTCCAGAGCATTCCTAGTTTGTTCGGAAGTGATAAATCATAAAAAACAATGATAACCTCAAGCACCTCCACAGATATCATCTCAGAGCTCAGTGCACTATTTCTATTTCTCTGTTCTGTCAAAAAATGGGGTTGTGTCAGTGTCCTCAGCAAAAGTCATTTATACTGGTACTGCAGAACAACACAAACTGAACTTAAGACAACATCTCCGGGCCCCGAGTGGTTCAGCGGGTTAAGACCCGAGGATCGTGAGTTTGAATCCCAGTCATGCTGTTTGCCATCAACAGCCGTGGCCCAAGAGAGCAAAAAATTGACAGTGCTCTCTCTGGGTGGGTAGATGGCGCTCTCTCTCTCTCTCTATCACTCTCACATTGCAATGTCCGCTGGCTCAGGCGTCTACTGATTGGTCCAATCGGAACTGGGGACCCTGTATGCCTTCCTCCAAGCGCGTTAGGCTCTCCAGTGATGGTGTATCAGCGGTGGTTCGTAAAAGAAGCGGTGGCTGCATCACACGCAACGGAGGAGGCTTGTGCTTGCCTGCACCCTCCTAGAGTCAGGGACAGGGCAAAGTGATGGAGAGAGGCCTAACAGAGGGGATGGGTTAATAGGCTACTACTACATTGGGAAGGTGATAAAAATTGGCAAAAACCTAGAAATAAATAAATTTTAAAAAAGGACATCTCCAGGGATGTTCAGGCATTTTTTAACAAGTTTTATCCTAAGTGCCAAAATATATTTTAAGTGTTGTAAGGAGTGAGAAAAAATGGCAACATTACAAAGCGGTATATGCTTTACCATGCCAGCTTATTTTGGAATATGTTGCAGGCCTGAAATGCAGGAATGGACATACCTGTATATTAATTAAGTTGACCAGACAAAACATAAAATATATTGCTGTCTGCAATTTAATTTTTTTCATTTTCTTTACGGTGCCAATTTGTTCTTATTTGGAGTTGTGTATTTTATTTCCATGCCATCTTCAGTAAGTTTTTAATGAATTTGTGGAAAAACAAAACTTTACAAAGCTTTCCAATGTTCCCAGAAAGAAACGTCTGGATAGGAGAATATGTTCTAAAACCTCTATGTACTGTTCAGCATGAATAGTGCCTTTCCAGATGTGTAAGCAGTAATGCAGCCCCATACCATCTGAGACTGTGCTCTGATAATAAGCTGAATAGTGCTTCTCCTCTTGAATCCATAGGACACAGTGTCCATGATTTCCAAAAATAATTACAATTTGATTCATCTGACCACAGAACCATTTTCCAATTTTCCTCAGTCCGTTTTTAAATGAACTTTGGCCCAGATAAGATGGTGGAGTTTGTGGATTGTGTTGACATAGGGCTTCTTCTTTTCATGATACATCTTTCACTTGCATTTGTGGATTGCACAGCAAATTCTGATCACAGACAGTTATTTCTGGAAGTGTTCCTGAGGCCATGCAGTGATTTCCATTACAAAATCATGCCTGTTTTAATGCAGTGCCACCTGAGGGCACGATGATTATGACCATCCAGTACTGTCTGTGTTGCACACAGGGATTTCTCCAGATTCTCTTAATCTTTTGATGGTATTATGAACTGTGTTGATGGTGTGATGTACAAAGTTTGCACGACTTTACTGTGTGGGGGAAGCCGTGTCCTAGTGGTTCTGGTCTGGACAGGTCACGACTGAAGTGCCCTTGAGCAAGGCACCTAACCCCCAATTGTAAGTTGCTTTGGATAAAAGCGTCTGCTAAATGCCTCACATGTAAATGTTTTATACTGAAAAACATATTTCTGAAATTGTTTTTTTGCAAATTGGTGAATCTCTGCCCATCTTTGCTTCTGAGACTCTACCTCTCTAATATTCTAATTTTATACCCAGTCATGGTTTAGTACCACCGTTTTATTAATGCCGCTTACTTTTCCTTTTGATACCCCTGTCCCAACTTTTTGAGATGTGCTGCAGTCATCAAGTTCTAAATGAGTTATTATTTTTCATGCAATGGTAAAATGTTTCAGTGTTCTAAGTTCTATTGTGAGTAAAATATGGGTCTGTGACATTTGCATATCATTGCATTCTGTTTTTTTATACATGTAATTAGGGCTACCTCAAACGATTATTTTTATAGTCGACTAATCACCGATTATTTTTTAGATTAGTCAACTAATCGGATCATACATACAATATAAAACATACAGCATTAGAAAACATTAGCATTGCTATTCAAACACATGACTGTTATAACGTTACAGAAAACACATGAATGTGTGCTAAGGCTAATGAATCTAATCGTCATCGCTAATGTTCACTTTTACAGCTATCAATATGAGTAAGCAGCAAGTTAACTCTCTGTTTACGCTAATTTTAGCAGCTAACTAGCAATTTAGCTTACCGAGATGACGGTCCTCCTTCATCATTGTCACAATCAGCCACAACAGGCTTCCTTTTCAGGTGCTCGTGCATCGCAGTTGTGCTGCCGTGGAAGTCACGTTCTGCACACATTTCTCTTTCATTTTCTTAAAATGATCCCACACTTTTGAGCTCCGTTGCCGGGTAGCCAGAGCCTGTCTGTACATAACGTCCTGTGACGTCATCGATGGCCTACCCCGGTTACCACTACTGTGCATGTGTGTCAAGGACAAAAAGGCAGACGCAGCAGTGGAAGGTGCCGCAGCAGTTTGGAGAGAAAAACAAAGTAAAAAAAAAAAAAAAACGACGCATCGACTATTAAATTTGTCGTTGACTATTTTAATAGTCGATATAATCATGACTAGTCGACTAATTATGGCAGTCCTACATGTAATTACATTTTACACAGCATCCCAACATTTTTGGACTTATGGGTCATATATTCTACTAAAAATGAAATCAGAATTTTTGTGTTTTGTCATTTTGTTTTGTTGTTGCCTCGTTATTTGTTTAACTCCTTTGAATACTCTACGCAACGATTGGCTTTATTTCCTCGTTGCACTCTTGACTCAAAGAACCTCCATATGGTGCTTGTGATAAGTAAACAGAAAAGCTGTGTGCAGCACGCTGAAGGCCACACCTCTGCACAACTAGAGATAAACAAAAACATTTGTATGAGCTTGCAGGTGCATGAGATAATTGCTCAGAATGAATGAAATATGATATCCTGGAAAAGTTCAGCAGGTGATCCAGATGACTTTGTTTATGAGACTCCACAGAACAGGGCTAAAGTTGTGTTTCAGGAAGCTCAGCTGCTAACAATCATGTGAGTAAGAAGGAAATCACGGTCTTATTGATGTTACTAAAAAAACTGCACAACAAACACCTTCATGCAAGAGATGATCACGAATCAAGTCAAGGCACAGTACTTTATTGAGAACTTTATCAAATGAAACGGCAGTGTTGATGCATATGACCTAAACAATGTTCAAAAGATAAAAAAAGTAATCAAACACATACAGTATAAAGCACATACGGTATAAAACACTCAGAAATGCAGTATTGTAACACATGGCAGTTTACAGCATAATATTAATAATAACAAACACTTAAAAACAATGCATTAAATTATCCGAAATCTCCCAAAAAAAATTAAAAAATATAGAGCATGAACACATTATTTTTCAATTTATATATCTTTGGCAGTAGCTGTGTTGATGTAATATATTTTGTACGGCAGTCAAAGTTAATGTGTTTACTGTGTTTATGTTATGCATTTGTCCATTTCTAGCACACATAGATTTAGGCTGACTGAGCCCCGTTACATGTTTACCACAATTTAGTCAAAATTGAGTAAACATCCGCATGTCTGTGTACAAATCACTTCAAGATTTAAAAAAATTGTTTCCATGATAGCAAGTGAGTGAGTAATCAGTTCCGGCCCACATTAATTTTATTGGCCCACATACCAGTGTGGTAACATGGCTTTGTCTGAATCCGGATGCTGGGACACAATCTCAATTAAACCTGATTTTAAACATGACTCAGAGATGATGCAGTGGGCAGCTACAGCTGGGTAAGTTTTGGCCCAAAATAGAAATGGAGTTCAAATATTTCACAAAGTAGGTCGTGTTTGGGCCACATAACCCAGATTTCAAATGCAATGGCAAACCTTAAGCATGACTAATACAGCCAGGCTGGTTCTGTCATCGCCATAACTGTCCTGTATTTGCCATATTTGGTCCAAGTGTGCCTATTATATGAGTTACTGTCAGGCTGAATTTGTAGGAGTTGGAAAACACTGGACCCTAATGAGTGCCACACATGGGCAAATACCTTAACACCAGCAAATAACAACATGAACTTTGACAGCCCTGGTATTTTGGAAATGATGCACACGTCTGACTCAAGTACATTCAGTGTATCACTTGTATCAGTTACCATCCATAAATAGAGACATCCATGAAAAACAAAACATCTTGAGCCATCTTCAGAGTTACACTTCTAAGAGCTTTGTGGAGTCGTTCAGTAGTTTGGACTTTGAGTGTTTTAACTGAGAGGTTCCAGAGCTGCACATGTCAAAAAGGACGGATTTGCGTGCAAGCGTGTTCGACTCTTCTGTCATCGAATAGAATGAGGCTGAAAAACATAGTCATGTGTTTTAATAGATGATCACTTACTGACTGCTGACACATTTATATGAGCAGCTGTAGCTTCTCTGTTTACATGAACAATCTCTGAAGGTCATACAGCAGCTTTTCATTTGATTAGATGTAAGTTTTTGCCCACAACGGAATTTGATCTCCGCAGTTACCTCATCTGTGCAGTGAAATACACACACTTGTGAACACACTGTGAGAACATGTGCCTGACGCTGTGGGGAGCCCGTTCCACAGCGCCCGGGGAGCAGTTGGGGGTTAGGTGCCTTGCTCAAGGGCTCTTCAGTCCTGCCCAGGGATCAAACCGGATCCATAACCACCAGGCCACGGCTGCCCCATAATGTGACTTCCCTGACCGTGAATCAAACCCATTTTGTGGCAGTGAGAGCACCGAATCTTATCCACTAGACCAAGGGTGCACACACTTTTTCAGGCTGCGAGCTACTTATCTAATGACTCAGTCAAAATGATCTACATAACAAAAATGTAAGACATATTTATTTATAAATATATTAACAATTTATGTGTACAGTGTGTGCTGGTGTATCTTGAATAACTACATGAACCCATATTACACAATACAGCTGTGTACATGTGTCATTAGCCTACTTTACTCTGATGACTTGCACTGAATGGAATCAGTCAGGGATGCATAGTCTGGACAGTAGTTCGAGCTTCAAGCAAACCTCCATAGTCATAGTGAACCATACTTGGACTTAATGATCTTCACGTGTGAAAATGCTGATGCCGAATAATGCAGTCAAGTCTGAGTTTTTGTGTTTCAAGGCATAGATAAACATGTGCAAACAACCTTTGCTACGGTGCGTCACTTGTCACATCATATGTCTAAATGTATTTTGAAAGTGAAAGTAAAGTTTTTGTGTCATGCCCCCACAGGTATACTATGTACGCTCACCATCCTACACCCAACGAACTGACGTCTGCCACAAATCCAACCCCACCCTGGGATTGGATTTCCCAACTAGGAAGATTTAACTTGGAAATTCTCCCACTTTTCCACAACCTAATGTTGGTAGGTATGCATGTCAGTGTTGCTCCTCTGCTAAGAATGCCATATTGGCACTTGGACTACAGGCAGTTAGTTGTTTCTGGTAGTTGAGTGCTAAGTCAGTGGACCTAATCATTTGTGTAAGGGCCATGTTCTGTACAAACTCTTGGAGAGCTGGGCCCCGAGTGGCTCAGCGGGCAAAGACACTACCACTATGACCAGAGGATCTGTTTGCCATCAACAGTCGGGGCCCAAGAGAGCAAAAAATTGTCAGTGCTCTCTCTGGGTGGGTAGATGGCGCTCTCTCTCTCCATCACTCTCACATTACAATGTCCGCTGGCTCAGACTACTGATTGGTCCAATCGGAGCTGGGGACCCTGTGTGCCTTCCTCCGAGCGCGTTAGGCTCTCCAGTGACGGTGTATCAGCGGTGGTTCAAAAAGAGGCGGTGGCTGCATCACACGCAACAGAGGAGGCTTGTGCTTGCCTGCACCCTCCTAGAGTCAGGGACATTGCAAAGTGATGGGGAGAGGCCTAACGGAGGGGATGGGCTAACTGGCTACCACTACATTGGGAAGGGGATAAAAATTGGCAAAAAACCTAGAAATAAATAATAATAAAAAAAAAAAACTCTAGGAGAGCTGAATATGTTGACTGTACTGAAACCTGCGTGAGAATACATGTCTGGTAATACACTAGTCTTGTGATAATACATTAAAAAACAACTCACCTGTGTGAGGTCCTGGCAGGCGGACAATGCTCCGAGCCTTCACTATTCGTTTTATCTGGTAAACTGAAAGGAAACACATCACATTCATTTTGTTTTTCTGTTTCCTGTCGTGCATGTCGATTTGTTTCAGTGATGAGAAGAGGGATAAGTAGGCATTTCAAAAGCGTTACCATTAAACACCTTTATGCATGTCTGATTTTGGTTTATTGTCAAAAATTACATGATGAAGAGAAATGAAAGGGTGAAGAGTAACAGATTTCAACACCAGACATCATGTGAAGTCACGGTCAAATGAAGGTCTTCATCAAAAGCTGACTTGTGTTAGGTTAGGCTTCGCTTTGCCTTTGTACTGATTCTTTAGAAGAACTCTGTCAGTTTGTGGTCTTTTAATCTGTGCAAGTGTGAAGAACATTTTGCCCTTTTAAAAAATCAAGAAATGTAAAGGTTCTAGACTGAGGTGCCCAATTTTAGACCTTGGAGAGATCTGATTCAGGTCATCGGACACTAATCTTCAGAGGATTCATTACCTGGAGCTACTCTGCAGCGCAGCAGATCTCCAGGACCATGTTTGGGCAACCCTGTCCTATACCAATTTTCCTAGAGCTATTCATCCAAGCAAAGAACCACTGAGGAACCATCATCTTTGAAACTGAATGCACATGTAAAACAGCTTACCTGTCATCGCAATGGCTGTCACAACAACAACCACAACTAGAGCTGTTGTCAGCGTCACTATTGGCGCCACTACATGCATTAGCTGCAGTTCACTGTCAGAAGACTTGATGGAAGATAACACTGCAGAGAAAGAAGGAAAACCCAGGTGAACTTAACCAGGGTATGTTTTTTTCCAACAGTCCCAAAGGAAGTAAACACAGGCTTGTGGGTATATTGTTTGAACAAGGCTGAGGTAGCAGATGAAAAGATTTCTGCCTTTGGCTTTCTGAAGAGAACTTTCCTCACGTCTTTAAATGAGCTCATGTATAGTCAAAATGGGTGGCGTAGGCAGGTTGGATCCTGCTCAGTAATACAAATACAAGCAGTCCTAAATGTCTCAAGCCGCATCATGTCAGGTAATGTTTTGTGTAATAGAAGGCTTTAACTTTAGCTTTGAACTTTTGGGTTGTAAAAAGACTATTCTATTAATATACAGTAGCAGTCTTTATTTATTTTTCTACATTATAAATAAACACTGAAGTCATCCAGACTCTGAGTGAACACATCATGTAGTAAACTTAAAAGTGTAAACAAACCAAAACATGTTTTAGATTCTTCAAAGTAGACACACAACTGATGTCTCAAACACATTAAGAGGCAAGAAATGCAAGTCATGAGCTCTTGATGAGACACAGCTGTTAACTGAAAGCCATTCCAGGTGACTACCTCATAAAGCTGACTGAGAAAATGCCAAGAAAGCTGCATCTACGCAAGACGTGATATAAACATGTTCTGGTTTGTTTACTAAATAATTACAGATGTGCTTATTCATACTTTAGATGACTTTAGTATTAATCTACAATACAGAACATTTTTAAATCATGGAGATATTTTAGATAAGAACTCACAGCAGGGGGGCTGGCAGTAGAGAGTGGTCACTCCATATTTCACATCTGCCCGCTTTGCCTGAAAAAGCAGATTTAAAAGTGGCTTAATGGCATTTTCCAGCATTACTCAATCAAATCTACAACTGTATTACCAAAATCGTCGGGTCTACAAAATGTAAATACAAACAGAATGCAATGATGCACAAATATTTAAATCCTATACTCAACTGAAGCTGGGACAACGACAACATATCAAATGTTGAAATAGAGAAATTGAGGCGGTTTGTTTTTGTTGTTGTTTTAATATTTGCTCATTTTAAATTTGATTCAACCAATATGTTTTTAAAAATTTAGGACAGATTAAGGGCAATCCTTAAAAAATACACCGCTCTGCAATCAAAAACTGCAGCAATTTAAGAATAAAGTTTGTCAGTGTAAAATAGCACGAAGGGGATTCATCAGCTATGGTACATCTATGCATTCAAGGAATAATCCCAGACACCAAGTCAAGCTGTTCAGGCCTTCAGGCGGCACCAGTGTTAATTTCGTTAACGATAATTATGACGAAAAATATTTGTTGATGAGCATTTTTTCACGACGAAAACGAGACGAGAACTAAATAAAAACTAATATTTTAAAACGAAAACTATGACTAAAAGTATTAGACTTTACATTGACAAATAAAAACGAAACAAAAAATGTCACAGAAGGACAAAAAGAATGTTTTTGTCCAGTAATCTGCTTTTTAAAATAAACCTGTCGCACGTCTGACTTTCTCAAAGCACGTTAAGCTCCACAGTCACAGTGACAGTGGTGAAGCTTAACAACACAACGTGCTGACGTCACTGCCGCAGCTTGGACGTAAAAGAAGCGATTTATGGAGTAATTTCACTTTCACTGCTACACAAAACAAAACAGAGCAAAGTTTGTGGATTTAAAATAACTGTGAAAAACACTACGAACCCCAAGAGGTCCTCAGTTCTCACCACCACGAGCTTTACAAAAAGGTAAGCTAACGTAGCTAATGTAGCTAGCTAGCTAGACGTTAACTAGTTGGCTAACGGTGATGAATATGTATATCTGATATGTTTCATTTTTGAATTTTTCAGTGTATAAAGGGGAAATGTGCAATCCGTTATCATTATCTTAGGTGTTTAGGTTAAATAGATCACAAACACATCTAACTGGAGCCGTGAGACACACATACAGGCTCAGTTTCATTTTAAATACAGTCATATAACGAAACGAAGAGGAAAGACACGTAAGCCGTGGTAGTCCACATTAAGTGTAAGTTAATGTTAGTCAACAGGAACCAGTAAAATAACTGAGTAAAGGCCAGCATACCTGATAAACCCAACTCTTTCCTCTTAATCTATCCTTTATCATTAGTGACAGAAAGCTCAGAGGACAGACTTCTCTCATGTGTCTGTTTGTTATACTGGATATTTACGCAGATATAAATAATTTCTGGTTTTTAAGAGGCTGTGAAGGGATGGCTGTTAATGTGTGTGTTTAGTCACGTTGATAAATTGTATTTACATACTACATTTTGTCATATAAAAGTTAAATAAACGTGTTTTAGAAAAAGAAAAATGGGCCAACTTTCTTCCACAATATCTGATGTCTTTGTGTTATTAAATGTAACAAAAATTAAAGACAATTGTTTTATTAAAATAACAGTAAGCAGTCTAAAATAGCTCTAATTTAAAATAGTAAAACTAAAAATACTACTAAAATTAGACTAAATATTTTAAACATTTAACTGACTAAAACTAGACTAAAACTAACAATAACTACAGGACTAAAATGTGACTCAAACTAATATACATTTTAGTCAGAAGACTAAGACTAAAGCTAAATCAAAATCACTTGTCAAAATTAACACTGGGCGGCACTGCATTAAAATCAAACACAATTCTGTAGTGGAGATCATGTCCAAAAAACATTGTCTTTGAACACAGTTCATCACTTCATCTACAGAAGTATTTATTATTTTTATATAAGTGAAAATATTTCAGAACTACAGCATAGCACATAAATAAATCTTAAACTTTCTCACATTTAACATTTCACGTCTTTGTACTAGTTTCACATCATTTTGCACAAATCTATTTACAAATGTAATACATGTAATTGTCATTTACCTTGATACACTGTACTGGGTCACAGAGATCGCAGGTCAGATCTGGTTGCACAGTCTGAAATTTTTCCTGTAAAAGCAGCACATAAAAGTACGAGTCGCACAAGTGATGACTGTCTGTGTCTTCAAAGAACAGTCCAGCTTAATCAGACTCATATGGTCAACAAAACATGTTGACTCGAAATTTACTTATAAAAACCAACAGACAGCTGTTCTATTCTAAGTGATGAGGCTGAAAACGCTGGAATAATTTGGAGCTTTCTTTAAATCTTGTTTTAAATCCCCTTTTAAATGTGCTCTTCTCTAGTTCTCCATTTCTGAAGTCTTGTTTTAGGATGAGCTCATTGTCTGACAAACTGTAGATGCATCTCAAATGAATCATAGCCTGTTTATCCTGCTGGTATGTCCCAGGCTTTACAAATCAGTAACAGTAGACTGACTGACATTAGAAGTGTTTCAATGAGGGGGGGGCCCTGAGTGGCTCAGCGGGCAAAGACGCTACCACTATGACCAGAGGATCGCGAGTTCGAATCCCGGTCATGCTGTTTGCCATCAACAGCCGGGGCTCAAGAGAGCAAAAATTGGCAGTGCTCTCTCTGGGCGGGTAGATGGCGCTCTCTCTCTCCATCACTCATTGTAATGTCCGCTGGCTCTGATTGGTCCAATCGGAGCTGGGGACCCTGTGTGCCTTCCTCTGAGCGCTTTAGGCGCGTGTATCAGCGGTGGTTCGAAAAGAGGCGGTGCTTGCTTGCACCCTCCTAGAGTCAGGGACAGTGCAAAGTGATGGGGAGAGGCCTAACAGACGGGATGGGCTAATTGGCCACCACTACACTGGGAATGGGATAAAAATTGGCAAAAAACCTAGAAATAAATGTATTTAAAAAAAAAAGAAGTTTCTCATTGAAAGCAGTGTATCTACACTCCAAATTCCACTTTGGGAAGGTAAGCCTGCCATCTTGCACGTCCACAAAAAAAT
>BRDA01017256.1:0-10962 GCA_036984385.1 Crenuchus spilurus | reverse complement strand
TTAAACATGTAGTGCATCAGTAAACATATATATATATATATATATATAAAATGTGTTTGCTGATGCACTACATGTTTTAAAAATGCAGAATAACATGTAAATTAAAGAATATATTGGGGATAAATGAGCTTTCAGGTTCATTCTCTCTCATCAGGAACAGAAATATCACCCAGTTAGAGAAGCAGCAGCCTATCCAATCTGCTGGGACAGGATACACGCTTAGCAAAAAAATGTAGCCAATCAGCATCCTCGATTCTGCAGCCAATCACGGACCCACTACTGACCCAAGATACATGCAATAGAAATGTAGCCAATCAGCATCCTTTAAAGTGTTTTCTAAAAGATGCTGCATTCACACCAGCAGAGTCAGGCAGTGGTTTTAGGAACATCTGACATATATACATGTAATGCATGTCTCTACAAATGCTTAATATTTTATCTTAATTGTGTTTTTGCTCATTTTATTGTATGTTTCTGAAGCAGACTCATTTGGTAATTTAATGATACATACTGTACTTTAAATCTTTGCTCATTTACAAACAACTAATGACAATTTTCATTAACTTTAGTGTGCTGATTTTTAATGCCAATTAAATAGTTACTGACTTTTTCACAGAGCACTGCAATACTGCATTTTGTCTTGTCTAATATTGGGATAGTTGCAAAAACCAACCGAATATGGCTCAAACAGCCCCACCTAGAATATTTTTGACCAGTCACCATTGTCAATATTACATATAAAACCTAAAACTAAATTTAAAAAAATTGCTGTAGCTACAAATAGCTATATGTGCACAATGACACCTGACGTTTATCACCATCAACTGGTAGATTTCACTATACTGCTTAATTTCACAACACACCTCTCTGAACTCTCAGAATTATGCAGATATTTTGAATATTTGGTGGAATTTGTCCTTCAGTGATTTTGGAAATCTTGTTGATTCCAGAATGTTTCCCATTGATGCCTGGAAGTCCCAGTCTGCCTCCATGTGCTTGTTATTGTAACCAGTGCTGGGGCATCTGACATGGCCAGTGGCCTGAATAATGGACAAAGCTTGCTGGTATATTTCATTCAATAGATTTACATTTGCTACTGGAGTGACCTACTCTGTCTTTATAGTCCATTTCCCCCTAATTTATTCCATACATCCGAGCTGGAGCTCTGGGCCCAGTCAAGCCAGAGAGGAGCGGTAATGACCACATTGATCATGACAGTCCCCGCTGGGGCGGGCCTGCTTCAAGGCCGGCTGAACGGACCCTACATGCCCCCTTACCCAATCAAAAATCCATCTTGCCTGTCCCCCTTGCCCTCCGGCCAATCAAAAACTCATCTTCTTTGCTTCCTCGCGGTAAGGACACAATCAAAAGCACATCTCTTTGCCTGTCTGTCAGGTGCATTGCCTAATCTGTCCCCACCACCTTGGCTCAACCAATGAGGGGCCTGCCTTCGAGACGTTAGCCAATAAGGCACATTCATCATTGTCCACCCTACAACAGATAGAAATCTGGCCTCAGGGTTACAACCTTAAATTTGTGGTTTTACAGTCAAAATGGTCCAGTTTGGACTATAAAACTACTTTACTGACATCCCATATTACATCTAAAATGACTGACATCCCATATGTAACACCTGCCTGGACAATTTGTTAAAAACATAAATATTAAATTAAATAATTAAACATAAAAAATAATTAAAACACAAATCAATCGTTTGAAATATGTCACTTAATGTGTAATAATTAATATTTTAAAATATTAATAATAAAATATCTGACAGATTAACTTTTTGTATTAAATTATGAACACAAATGAATATTCACATGTTTGGAGATGCACTAGGATGTTGAATCTTAATCCCTTTATCATGACACATATTGTATCACCAGTTCTTGCCAAGACACTGTCCTAGTTTTTGTTCTAATATTTGTCATCGACATTTGACAGAAATTAGGAGTAAAGTTAGTGATGTGATGCTTTTAAAGGGCATATTTATAGTTTTGTGATCTTAATAGTTTATTTTAAAGCCAAATTATCATTATAAGGATTCTTATATTCAGTCCATTTTGTATAGCCATGCAAAGACTGTCCTCATGTTCTTTAGTCGGGGCTTGAAAAATGGCTGAGTGCATGGGGGAAAGTTCTAGTCCTATGACAGAGCATCACTCCATTAAAATCAACTCAAATTTATGGAACAAACAGCTGTGCCTCTCAACAAACGCTCTGCAATAATTCACAGTGCTGCTCGAGTGTTAAAACACTCACTCATACACACACACACACACACCTCTGAAGAACACAGCTGATGATTTCTAGTGGCTGACAGTCGAATTCACACATTTACTAGCTGTGAAGTCAAACACAGCCCCGTGTCGAGATCTATCAGCAGAAAGGTTGCGAAAGGTGCCAGGCAAACAAGGAGAACACAATTTCCTGCTCCCTCTTTGTGTGTATGTGCATTTGTGTGTGTGTGTGTGTGTGTGTGTGTGCACGCGAACCTCAAACCACCAGGCAATCTGAGCTGCAGTGGACCCCAGAGAGGCCTGACAGCTGCCATTAACACAAGCATACATATCATTACAGGCTCCTGACCCTCTCCAAACTTTGTCTTTTTAATATATAAATGTGTTTTTTTATTGCTTTTCTCTGGCATCGCAGCGAGTCTCCTCCATCAGAGAGCAAACCAGCCATGCCGGAGTGCTTTTACTGACCACTCTCTGGAGCCAGATGATCCCCCCCATGAACAATAACTACCAGACTTTTCTCCTGCTTAAATAACCAAATAAATGAAAAAAGGTATAAATAAATAAATTAATTAATTAATTAAATAAATAAATAAATAAATAAAGTCACGTTAACAGATGTCAGGTTATAAACATCAGCTCTATAAAGCTCACATTTGAGAAATATGAGATTTTATTATAACAGTGACAAAGCGCTCAGGTAATTGAACGGTGAGCTGAGAGTGAATATGACTCTCTAATCCAGTCTCTCATGTCCAGTAGGAGCTCCTGAGCTCAGCCCTGACATCCCCTCGAGCACTGTCGGCTGGACTGATAAGGCACAAAAGGCCCACTCACCTGTAGCACCTGTGTGGCCAAGCTACAGCCCGGAGAACCAGGATAACCTCCTCTGGCCATTCAACAGTGACATGTATTCTCCGTCCTCTTTAGACATGAGCAGAGGTGTCCAATAAGAGTCCTGAAAGGCCACAGTCCAACACAGCTGTAGGAGCTTAGTGTCAGCAAGACAAAAGTTCTCTTTTTTTATTTATTTTTGTAGATTTTTCCCATTTTTATCCTCTTCCCAATGTAGTGGTAGCCAATTAGCCCCTCCCCTCCATTAGGCCTCTCCCCATCACTGTACAATGTCCCTGACTCTAGGAGGGTGCAGGCAAGCACAAGCCTCCTCCGTTGCGTGTGATGCAGCCACCGCCTCTTTTTGAACCACCGCTGATACACCGTCACTGGAGAGCCTAACGTGCTCTGAGGAAGGCACACAGGGTCCTCAGCTCTGATTGGACCAATCAGTAGACGCCTGAGCCAGCAGACATTGCAATGTGAGAGTGATAGTGAGAGTGAGAGCGCCATCTACCCGCCCAGAGAGAGCACTGCCAATTTTTGCTCTCTTGGTCGGCTGTTGATGGCAAACAGCATGACTGGGATTTGAACTTGCGATCCTCGGGTCATAGTGTCAGCATCTTTGCCTGTGACTACTGTCAGCTGTCATGTGTCACTGAGTGGGGAGACTGTGTGAGGACAGAGCTTGAGTCTGATTGGCTAGAATCTGTGTGGAACCTGGTAGAGGGGGTGTGGTGAGCAGAAATAGACACTTAAATCAGACTTTCTGATCTGTTGAGAAAGGTGACTGTAAACCTTAATTGAAGCATGTCAAACTCATTTAATTAAGACCCCCAGTGAAGCGTATTAACTTGTAGAAAAAGGCTCCAGTAGATCACTTTTACAAAGTCTGTTAGAAACGCTGTATTAAAGTCTCACACACTGGACATTTATAAGCTCAGTGTGTATTAGAGCTCTACACTCTTCTCTTTCAAAGCTCTGTTACTGCATGTAAACACAAGTGTGTGAAAGTCGTGCTGGCTATTTACACAAACAGCAGTTGTCATGTGATGGCACTTTGTGGTTTTATATGCTTCACGGCAGCAGACTGGAGTCTTTAGACCTGCTTTAGCACCCTGTGCTCAGCCTCAGGAGGAAGCTGCAGTAAAGGTGAGATGGAGTCTGAAAGCAAAAGCTTAACCAGCATTATTATGAACTCTTTTCAGAGGCTCTTTCTCTTTCTTCCCCTGCCGCATCGAGTGTCTCGCACAATCCACTGACACTAAATGAGATTTGTACCTTTGTGATTGTCGAGTACTTCCGTGGGCACAAAAGATTCGCCCTATCTGCGTGGTACAGTCAGTCTATTGAGGCCCAAATGGTTCCTCGCTCTTGCAAACACACACACAGACGTCGGATTGAGAAGAAGCAGAAAGAGCTCTATTCACATGCTGGGCGTCTGTGGGGAGCTGATCTCATTCTGCTGGGTGTCAGGGGGCAGGGCCACTAAGAGTACTGCATAATAAATGAAGCCAGAGCCAAAGCAGCTGTTAATTACTGATGTGGCCGCTCCATGGATTTCCGTCCCCTTTTCCCTCTCTCTTTATATGTCACTTACTCCCACCCTCCCTCGCTCCGGCTCCCAAAGGTGAAGCCGATGATAATGGAGGGGCATTTAGAAAAAGTAAGAGAGACATACAAAAGCATGGAGACACGCTGGCACAATGGCAGACTGGCGGATGTGTGATGTGTTGATGGAAAAGCTTTGCTGGACTGTGTCCCAGCTTTAGTGTGACATTCATTAATGATTAAGAAGCATCTCCTGCGGTTTGCTTTGCATTGTAGGCGTGGCAGTTTATTCCTCCTACAGCTTTACCGGTGCTATGGCAGTGCTTTCCAAACAGACCTTCTATTCCAGTCATGTTTGTTCTGGGCTTCCCCGTCACTCTTATGAGCATGAAAGTGTACAGTGTGTGTGTGTGTGTGTGTGTGTGTGTGTGTGTGTGAATTATTTCATGGATGGGTTAAGAGGTTAAATTCCTCTGCTTGCAAGCACACAGTCAGTGTGTCACTTTCAATTCACTTTCACACAAGTGATTTATGCTGTTTGTCATTAAATCTGGTTTTCTTTCTCGTTGTTTCTCGTTGATAAAGCAGTAAACAAACTAAAACATGTCCCACTAAAGCTACGGCGCAGCATTACTGCCTGAAAAGAAGAATGACACTGTATCTGATTTTGTTTATGGGGATCTTTTATTTTCCTGAATTATGTAGTTCTCTTCTTTTATAAAGCTGTAAGCGTCCTAACTACATGTATGTAATTAACATAATTATAATATTATTATTACATTTTGATGCAAAAGAAAAGAAAAAGCATACACTTACTACCAGGGGCGTCGTAGTGGGGGGGGAAGTGGCACTGAGTTACCAGGGCCCCAAGTGTGGAGAGGGCCCTTCAGGAGTCTGGAATTTTATTTTCCTTATAAATATAAAAAAATAATAATATTTAATAATAGGGGCGGGACCCTGGGCATTCCTTGTGCATAGGGCCCAGAATTTGGTGCTACACCCCTGCTTTACTCTGCTTTAAATGGAAGGTCCCTTTATTTTCAGAAAACAGGGGTCCTCAAATTTAGGCATCCCTAAATTCAATCCAAATACAGACTTTAACCCACAAAATGTTCTTCAAGGCAAGGGTTGTGAACCACTGTGCGATGGCATTCACTATGTAACTCTTTTAATGGCTAGTTAATGATATTTCACAGTGTAGAGTTGCTGTGGACTGACAGGCATGCTAATAGAGCAGAAGTTGGCCTTTGGGGACACAGCTAGCTCCTTTCCTAATGCTAATCATACACACAGTGAGCAAAAAAAGCACAAAGCTGAGCTCAGATAAGATGGATGCAGTTTCATCCAAACTCCCTGCTTTCATTTCACTGATATGTGTTGTTACATAAGTTCCAGAGCTCCTGCAGGTGAAAATGGAAGAGCTGCTCTGTGGCAGCTTAGAGGCAAATGGCGCGGTGTGTTAGTGTTCTGCTGTATCTCATAACAAAGAAATGTGGAAAGAACAGCAGCCAGCAGCCCAGAACCTTAGAAGAGGAAAAACTCTTCAAGGGGATTGCATCATCAGCCACACACACACACACACACACACACACACACACACACACACAGACACAATGCATCATAAAAACTTTGAAAGCACAGTCCTGCTCAAGGTGATGATGAGCATCATCCTGAAGGTAATGACCAGCTCTTGATGATGAAGTATGGATGGTAAGGTAAGGTGCCACCTGACTTGCAGAGTCAGCGTTAAGTTTGTCCTCATTAAAGCTACATTTTTATAAGTTGACAACAAGCCCCAAAGCCAAGTGTAGATTTATCTTTGACTAAGGTTACAGCAAGAATAAAGATAATGGCAATGCAGATGTCCATTTAGGAACTAAATATGGCCACCAACCCCTCCATAACTGACTGCTGTGCTGTGCACACACTGTACTGTAGAAGAGGGACGGGTACGGCTGATTAACAAAAACATATTTACACATGTTTCCTTTTGTTTTTCCATTTTCAACTCAACTCAACACCAGACCTCAGCGGTCACCTACACATGTATGTCTGTGGCTGGTTTAGTAAATCTAAGGTAAGAGGACAAAAATGTCATTATGAGCCATTCATTTAAAGTCAGCTGCCTGAATATTCTCCATATGACTTTTGACATTATTGCTCCAAATGCCACCATGTATGTTATCTTCTCTCTGTTGCACAAAAACTATTGTTATTTCTCTTCAGATGTCAAATTCAAAATTTTATTCAAAATCCCAAATTTTCACATTTTCCACATTTCACAGTAACAGTGGCATCAATTTGGACATTTTTTCCATTTTCATTAAAAATATTTTCATGTTTTCTTTGCAAATGAGCATGCCATTCATTCTCTATGAGGAACCTGTACATCTCTATGCTTTCAACGTGACATCACCAATAAAGCACTCAGTACACTAGTGCATCTAAACACGTGAACAACGTTAAAAAGTTTATTTTTCTTAATAAATTCATTCAAAAACATAAACTGTCATATAGTTTATATTCATGTATGTGACACAAAAATGTACAACTTCTGATTAGTGTGATCATATATACACTCAGTACTCCTCCTTTACCACGAATTACTGCATCGCTGCAGCGCAGCAGGGGGGCAGGCAGCTTGTGGCTCAGCTGAGATGTTGTTGAAGCCCAGGCTGCTTTGAGACTGGCCTTCAGCTCCTCTGGTCGGGTGTTTTTTCATTTTCCTCTTCACAAGATCCCAAAAGATTCTTCTCCACAGATGGGGTTCAGGTCCAGAGAGTTGGCTCACCAATCAAGCACAGTAATATTATTGTCACCAAACTATTTGGTGGCAGTTTTGGCATCGTGGGCAGGTCCTGAGTCCTGCTGGAAAGGCAAATGGGCATCTTCATAAAGCTTGTCAGCAGATGTAAGCATGAAGTGCTCTAAAATATCCTAGAAGACAGCTGCGTTGACTTTGGACTTGATAAAACAAAGTGGATCAACACCAGCAGGTGACATGCTGCCCAAACCATCACAGACTGCAGGAACTTGGCTTCTGTGTCTCTCCACTCTTCCTCCAGAATCTAAATCAAACACAAAGTTTCATCTGAGAAGTGGACTTTAGACCACTGATTTACAGTCCAGCTGTTTTTCTCATTAGCTCAGGTACGGCGTTTCTGATGCTGGGGGCAGTCGTGTCCAGGTGGGTAAGGATCTGGTCATGTGACCGGAAGGTCATGTCTGAAGTGCTCTTGAGCAGTGCACCTAAACCCCAACTGTGCCATGGATAGGGCTGCCTACTGCTTCAGGCACATGTTCTCACAGCCTTGTGTGTGTGTGTGTGTGTGTGTGTGTGTGTGTGTGTTTCACTGCATGGGTGGGTTTAATGGGTTTAATTTAATCTAATTAAAACAAATAATGGCTTGAAATGTAACTTGAGTATATGAGTATAAAGGAAAAAAACTTTCTGATGTACCACTATGCACATTCAGTTAACTGTCTCCGAACCTTTGACTGGTTTTATCAGCTATTATAAATATTCTTTTAATCGGGGAGTGTGTTGGAAATATAAACGTGTTGATTATTTTTATTTTGTTTAGTAGAAAGAAACACTGCATTGGTGCGATGCTCCGATAGAAACATATTCCAGTCTATGAATGACTGTTACGACAGCGAGTCCTCCGCCATATGGAAAGCAGTGGGCTGGTAGACAGGAAGCCATTGTTAATCTCCATGCTTGCTCATGGTCTATGGCAGCTGAGTAAAGGCTGGGACCTCGGCGTGTTTACATTGCTGCTTGAGAGCCAGTGTGGACAGACAGGGCAGCAGATGTCTTTTCTGTGCTCCTGTGGCTCCAGTCAGCGAGATGTGTGCGCTGCCACCAAACAACATATGGAATAGCATACCTGAGACCTGCAACAACACGTGAAGCCGTGCACCTCGGAGAGATCTGAGTAGCCTCCCATTCAAAATGACATACGGATACGGCGCTGCTGCAGGAGAGAGCTGTAAAGTGCTGCTTTTCATTCAACCTGTGCCAGGTTAGAAACATAGGCATCACTGTGGGAACCTGGGTATGACTCCAGCTCAGCAACGCTTTAGAACGCGACGGCTAACCAGCCGTGGGCCGCTTGCAACCTTGGCAACGGACCGCGAGGTGCTATTCTTCTGTCCCGGTGGAGACTCCAACAAAGAAAGTAGGTATGATTCCCCTGAAGACAAAATCATTAGGTGTTTAGCCAGAAATCCATCTTGATTTGAGGCCTCTTTCGGCAAAAAACAGAGCCAGAAAAAAACAATAGAGTGTGTAAATAAGGGCCAAGCCAGACCGGCTTTGTCCCAGGTCTGCTTAAAGCTGGTTCTGTTGGGCTCTCAGTCCTGTGGAGAGAATGAGAGCTGACTGCAGCCCGATTGTGATTTATGTCGTGCAGAGTTTAGGCTGCAGGGCTCGGGCCGCTGGCTGCTGGCATAAGATGAATACGAGGCCCAACTGCAGGAGACAATCTGATTACAGCACACACCTCCCTTTCATCTTCATTCCACCGCACTGTAGCAATGCTAAGACAGCCCTCACACTGTCATCACCAGCAATGACACACGGGCCAAAAGCGGCCTCCTCCTCATCGGGCCAGCGCTTCAGCCCTGCTTGATTTTTCCCTGTCAGAGCTGGAGAAAAGCACCTGGGCCATCTCCATTATCCCCAGCTTTCATCATAGCCAAGCCCTAAACATTTGACTGCTGGTGCCACACACACACTGTCCATTTTCACTGTTCTTTTTATACACAAGTTACTTTCATCCCAACTTCAGTAAAAGCCTCAGAGAATAAAGGAAAAACCTTAAATATTAAAAGCTTTGGTGGCTCAGGTTCACTTGGTTACGTACAGTATAAAAACACATCTGTCACACAGTGCACACTGTATAAAACCACTGGCACATCACACAAACACTGTATATCATTATAACACATGCAAATACGTTTGATGTAAAATATTCTCCACGATGTGGGAACCCAAACTATTGCCCACCATTCGTCAGCAAAATGATGAAAAGATAAACAGTTGCTATGAGGAACAGACACTGGACCCAAAATCTGTAAACAAACACAGTACTGGTTCCCACTATAACTGGTCAGAGTGTTGATATCTCAGAAACTGAGGAGAAGAATAAGAATCTGTGTACATCCTACAATAATCTACTGTCATCCTTGAATACTACACGTGACTGTAAACCGCAGTCAAAAATCACACAGCAATACACTGAGCATGCTGGGAAGGTGTCTGACAATTATCTGTGCAGTTTTGTTAGTTAAGCATTTATTATTTCATCTACAGGTACTTTCCCCCGAGCTTTGTTATCGTAACATTCCTACCCTAAAGATGTCCTTGATTAATTTAAAGATTTAACATGTTTGTGTTTTAGATAACTAGCTGATCTCATTCCAGAAAGCTTTGGGTTAATGTTGGTTTGGTGATCTTAAAGGTATTTTAACTCCTAAAAGGTCTTGAGGTCTTGGGTTCGAGTCCACATCTGAGCGGAGTTTCCATGTTCTCCCCGTGTCTGCGTGGGTTTCCTCCGGGGACTCCGGTTTCTTCCCACAGTCCAAAAACATGGAGTTCAGGTGAATTGGCTACTCTAAAAAAAAATTACCCTGGTGTGTGTGTGTGTGTATGAATGTGTATGTGTGTGTATGAATGTGTGTATGTATGTATGCCCAGATATGGTTGGCACTCTGTTCTGGGTGATCTGCCCTACTGCTCGATGCAGTCCTCCAGGTGGACGGTCGCTTCCGGTTGAGAGTACGCTGTGCGTGATTGGCTGCCGCTTCTTGCCGGTGTGTGTGATTGAGTGTGTGTAAATGGAGTGTGTTGATTGTAAAGTGTCCTTGGGTTTGAGAAAGGCGCTATATAAGTGTAACATTCATTCATTCATAAAAAGTCTTGGTGTGAGTAGTAGTCACTTTTAACATTGTTGTAATTAAAATCAAGATCACGGTATCAGATTAACTAGCCACAGGTACCTAAAATTAAGTCATTACCTTGCATTCAAGGCATGTAGAGCAAACAACTCTAATTCAAAAATACAGTGAGTGCTGTATATAAACAAATAAAACTTACAGCAGTACTATTGTGAAAAATTACAGCTAACTTCTGCTGAAGAGTTAATGTAGAGAATACAGTAGTAACATGTATATTTGGATTACTGTTTGTACAAGATTACAGAATCAGTACTGTAAACACACACAAAGCCCATCTCTAATCACAGTACAGTGGTAACCCTACTTACGAGTTTAATCCGTGCAGGAGCCGAGCTCGTTAGCTGGTTTGCTCGTTAGCTGGTTTGCTCGTTAG
>BRDA01017255.1:672-10922 GCA_036984385.1 Crenuchus spilurus | reverse complement strand
TGTAGTTGATGAGCCAGGACATGTTTAGAGTCCAAATGTTGCTTCTTTACTTTTGAACTGGAAGTGCAAGTTTGCTAACAAACACCAGAGCTCTGTTCTAAACCATTTCCACTCGCCTTTGAGACCTTCATTAAGATCTGAATGAGGTTTAGGTGGATTGAGGTTTTGTTGATGGAGTTTTACATAAACAACTGGGTATTTAGGTGACTATTGAGTTGTAGTGTTGTGTTAAGCAATGTTAGCCTTGCAGGTGCAGTTTTAAAGACTACATGTCTTCAGTTTTCAGCCTTATTGATTCAATTATTACCAAGCATTTATTCACAATATAGAGTATTATGATGACTTATTTGAATAAATAATAACTATAGTATATGTCCATGGTTTTACTATTAAACAACCATTATTATTAAATACGTACTATTTAAGAGCTTTACTACTATTAATTCACTATTAGGAGTAGAGCTGTGTATCGGGAAAAGCCTGTTAATTCAATGTATGTCATAATATATCAGTTACAATGTAATACAGTATATTGTGGTATATTGTGATACTGTAAGCAAGACGATATATTGTAATTTTGAAATTACAAAATTAATGTAAAACTGTCATTTCAGCAAAACAAAGCATCTACCCACATGTTTGTCGTTCATTCTGGCTTTATTTCTCATTGATAACACTCAAAACAAACTCAAGCACATCACACTAAAGCGACGACGCACAGCACTACCACCTGAAAACGGCTGCAAAAACAAATATCTCCCAAGAACCCGGAGAACTGGTGTACAAAACAAATCCTGATGGCTGGACCACACCGGCACACTCTAAAACAGAGCGTAAACCCATAAGAGTGATGTTAAATGTTAATTTATCCATTTCATTAGTCTTTTGTATTTACTTCGCATTGTGTTCTGTATGTAAAACTATAGTTATTATGTTGCACATTGCAAAGCTTCTTGTCCCGCAGTTTTCGAGATATCGACACCGTTCCAACTCCAGATTGTTCGGCCCGATTGTGTGATCCGGGCTTGTATACAGAATTTTGATCGGGTGTGCGGTTTTCCTAAAAACTTCCTTAATCTGGGAATTTTTTCCCATAGAGAATGAATGGGGAGCAAAAATGCATGCTCATCTACTGTACTTCTGCTTGACCGATTCGCACCATTTTGGATACACTATATCAGGGCAGGCCCCCAAGCACAAATTCAGTGTTGTTTTGACCCAAACTCGTTTATTTGTCGTTTTATTGCCATCCCTTTTTTCGTCCCATTGACCTCCATTCATTTTTGGCCATACCAAATTCCAGGCTTCCATTTGCGCGACAACCACCAAAATTGATATACTACATCAGGGCAGCTAACACAACTCTAGTGCAGAGCCGTACTGACCGGCACTCGTCTTTTTGTCATCTTTTCATCACTCGTTCCTCCCATTGACTTCCATTCATTTTCACATACATTCAAGCCAGAGAGCTTCTGTGTCCCAACAGCCACCAAAATTGATGTACTGCGTCAGGGACTCATAGCAACCGCCTTGTGGTCCATAGCAACTGCCTTGGCCATAGCAACCGCCTTGAGGCCCATAGCAACCGACTTGGTTGCCATAGCAACCGCCTTGGGGGCATAGCAAACGCCTTGGTACCATAGCAACTACCTTGGTGCCATAGCAACCGCCTTGGGTGCCATAGCAACCGCTTTGGGGCTCATAGCAACCGACTTGGTTGCCATAGCAACCGCCTTGGGGGCTATAGCAACCGCCTTGGGACTATAGCAACCACCTTGGTGGCCATAGCAACCGCCTTGGTGTCGATAGCAACCGCCTTGGGACCCATAGCAACCGCCTTGGGGCCCATAGCAACCACCTTGGGGCCCATAGCAACCGCCTTGGGTGCCATAGCAACCGCCTTGGGTGCCATAGCAACCGCCTTGCGGCCCATAGCAACCGCCTTGGGTCCCATAGCAACTGCATTGGGTGCCATAGCAACCGCCTTGGGTGCCATAGCAACCGCCTTGGGTCCAATAGCAACCGCCTTGGGGGCCACAGCAACCACCACAGACACCACAGCATCACCTTACAAACCAACTGGGATACCTTAGCTTGTGGGCCATGTTAGCAATGTGCAACATCCCGTGTTTCCTTCAGGAAATGCACTTTTCTAGTTCTATATAAAATGTATTTTTGTTCATATTTTGGAGTGTCTGGAACAGATTAATTAGACTTACATGATTTCTTATGGGAAATATTGCTTCAGTTATCATTCGTTTCGGTTATCATCAGACACTTTAGAACAGATTAATGAAGAAAACTGAAATTCCACTGTATTGTGATACACAGTTGTATTTGACATTATATTCTTACATCCCTAATAAGAAGGTGATGAAAATGAAAAAAAAAGTATGAAAGCAGTATGTGGGCTAATCCGGAGCTCTCAGCTCTGGACCACAAGAAGGTCAGGGGTTCTTTTCAGGTAGTAACAGCACATGTGACTCGTTTTAACTGGGAATGCAGATGAGTGATCTGATCCTCTCCCACAGTCCCTTTGGGTTAGTTCCTTGAAAATAGTTGCTAGTGGAAACCATTGTCCTTCTACTCCACTCTAAGTTTAAAAGCTACCCAGCTGCCCTTGTTCCTCGGGTGTAGTTGGGGACAGGGCGACAAAACAGTGTTTCAGTCCTCGAATTCAACCAATTTAGCAGTAAATCTCAGAATTCATCATTGTGTAATCATTTTCTAACCTCTCTTTATTTTTACTGTAGTTTTAAAGCTAATATATGTAAATGAACTCTGTTCTGATTGGCTGCCCTGTACTGTGCCTCATTAAAAAAGAGTCTAGGCTGCAAGACTTCATTCTAAAAGGGGCGGGGTCTATAGGATATATAAGTGGATATATGTAAATGAAGTAGTTTCTGTGACATCATGAAGTGCCTAGAGTAATACATTAACAGAATGTAAAGGACAGATTATTTGTTCTGCATTATTAGAAATTCAATCCTCTCAGAAATGGAAGCAATTACAGACAAAAGCAATAGCAGAATTTCATCCTGATATGGTCACAGACTATGGGAAACAATGAATACTCTCTAGTACAGTGCTTTTTAGCTGTCTTTAAATGCTAAATGCTAACCTAAATGCTGAACATGTAAATATACTGAGATAGATTATATTTCAGTCCTATATAAAGAGGAATAACATTATTTTGATGTAAGATGGGTCATTCTGGAGAAACGTATAGAATTACAATGGTAGTGATAGGAACCAGACATCACAAAGTTGACAACTGTAATGGGCTGTCACTGAGCAAGAGGACAGCACACAGAGGTGGATGTCCAAAAGAGTTTATTACAAAACAAACCAAAGAAACAAACACTGTGGCAAACCAAAGGAAACCAAACTAAGGCTGTGGATACACTGTAAAGGTATAATGAAGACAGACCTGTATGAACTTACATAAAGAGACACCTACGAACTACAACAGACAAGTACAAACATCTACATGCATCTACAACCCTTTTGCAATGACTAACAAAGGCTCTGAGAAACAGGGGAGTTTAAATAACACACATAATCACTGACATGAACAAATGGAGCTGTGAGATTAGACAAGACAGGTGCTGACAAAAACTAGGGCATGACAACATGACAAAGACAGGGACAAGGAGACACGCCACAAATGTAAACAAAAGCACATGGTGACAAGTCACATGGACAGAGACATAACATAGGGTGACCAAACGTCCGTATTTCCCGGGACATGTCCGTATTTCACGTCCTGTCCCGGGCGTCCCGGGTAAGTGAGGAAATGTCCTGGTTTTTAAATTATCTTCATTGGACCATTAAAATGTAAATTTACAGGCACTAGGGCACTGCTCACGGCGCTGCGTGTGACGTAATCCCTGAGCGCAGCCCTGTTCTGAGGGCAGCGTGACTGTCAGTACACAAGCAACATGCCGAAGCGCAAGTGTATGTTTACCGACGATTTACAGAAGTGTTTCCCCGCTTTCAGACCGGGTCGAGACAAATGGGAAGCCTTGTGCACAGTGTGTTATTGTGTGTCATTTGTTAATTAATTTTTTTCCAATAGCCTACAGAACAATATTTCGTTCGTTACTGAGGGTAACTGAGTGTCATGTGTTATTTGGAGTTGAGAGTTATTGTTAACTTTTGTTGTTAAGTGAGGGATGTTTAGATGAGACATTATTTATTTCATTGTGCTATTCATTCATTACAGGAAATGTTAACTTAAGCATTTTGAATAAATGCATTTTGAATAAAATTATCATGTTATTGGAATTTTTGTCGTTGAGTTTTACTGAAAAGCATTTTTAATAAACCAACTGTAAATATGTTATTGTAGGTTTACATGCCCCCCCACCCAAGGTGTCCTGGTTTTCCCAAATGAAAATATGGTCACCCTACATAACATAGGGAACGGTGTGGATGGGCACAATGGGCAGCTTGACAACAACACAAATATATCCATTTTATTTACTATCTATACCCACCAGTAAACCTATACATGTCTTCGGAGTGTGTATTTGTATTGTTGATGGCATAAATTTGAATAAAAAAGTTTTCTTTGAGGACTATTTTTGTGTAACAATGCCCTGCATGTATCTCTCCACCATGACCATATTTTAAAAACATGCAAAAATCTCAAAACTGCCATAAATCAATATTTCAGACATCAGACAGTGTATTTGTGACTTTTTCATGTAATAACTTTGTCTGGTTCCCATCACCACCACTGTGAACAATTGTGTTTCACAATAAACCACATTTAGTCCAAATGTCTTTTTAATACATGTTTATATATCAGCACTGGCAAATATGTACATTAAAATATTGGCTATTGGATAATTCTCATGTAGAGTGCATCTATGTTTATAAAATAAGTGGTTCATGTTACCATCTGGATTCAGAATAGACTGTGGAAGGAACTGTAGGTATTCACTGAGTCTGCTGATAGCACAGATGAGTCAGATTTGTGTTAGTAGACCATCCTGGACTAGCATGGTCAAGATAAAATTGGGCTAGAGGGGAAAATAAAACGTATCTGTTACGGCCTGTCTAAGAAATAGAGGTGAGAGAAAGTGAGTCAAGCTAAAAATAATTGATATGCTGAGTACAGTAGCCTATGGCCAAAACATTAGACTGTACATACTAATAAAAGCACAGAACAGCTGTTCGAAAAGAATCATCTGTGATCTCATTCCTATGAGCACACTCTTTAAAGGAACGTCTCACTCAGCAGTCACATTCACACCAATTTACACTTGCTTGAAATGTATTGGGCGGCTTATGTTATATTGAGTCCACATTTCAGCTTACTTTTTGGGTAAACGTGACAAAATTAACAAATTACAGATTTCAGTATTTATTGCATTTTTAGAAAGTGTCCCAGGACTTTTATTTATCTGTGTGTTGTATTGGAGGACTTTTATTTATCTGAGGGTCATATTGGAGGACTTTTATTTATCCGAGTGTCGTATTGGAGGATTTTATTTATCTGAGTGTTGTATTGGAGGGCTTTTATTTATCTGAGCATCTTAATGGAGGACTTTTATTTATCTGAGGGTCATATTGGAGGACTTTTATTTATCTGAGTGTTGTATTGGAGGGCTTTTATTTATCTGAGCATCTTAATGGAGGACTTTTATTTATCTGAGGGTCATATTGAAGGACTTTTATTTATCTGAGTGTTGTATTGGAGGGCTTTTATTTATCTGAGCATCTTAATGGAGGACTTTTATTTATCTGAGGGTCATATTGGAGGACTTTTATTTATCCGAGTGTCGTATTGGAGGGCTTTTATTTATCTGAGTGTTGTATTGGAGGACTTTTATTTATCTGTGTTTTGTATTGGAGGACTTTTATTTATTTGAGTGTTGTATTGGGGGACTTTTATTTATCTGTGTGTTGTATTGCAGGACTTTTATTTATCTCAGTGTTGTATTGGAGGACTTTTATTTATCTGAGTGTTGTATTGGAGAACTTTTATTTATCTGAGTGTTGTATTGGAGGACTTTTGTTTATCTCAGCGTTGTACTGGAGGACTTTTATTTATCTCAGTGTTGTATTGGAGGACTTTTATTTATCTCAGTGTTGTACTGGAGGACTTTTATTTAGCTCAGTGTTGTACTGGAGGACTTTTATTTATCTGAGCATTATTTTGGAGGACTTTTATTTATCCGAGCATCATTTTGGAGGACTTTATTTAATCTGATTGTTAGACTGGAGGACTTTTATTTATCTGAGTGTTGTACTGGAGGACTTTTATTTATCTGTGTGCTGTACTGGAGGACTTTTATTTATCTGAGTGTTGTATTCACAGACTTTTATTTACACAATCATTGTAATGGAAAACTTTTTTTTGTGGAAGTGGAGATTGTACATGAGTTTGAGTTATGTGAGTTCAGAAGTCATAACTCCAGTGCTGGGGAGTTCAGATGCTGACTGAACAGAAGCCTTACAGAAGAGAACAGAAGCTGAATGTGCTAAATTTTGGTGAAGTTGAGAAGCTGTCCCTTCCCCATGTCCCTCTGAGAACTGCTTTATGTTGCCGGAACCTTCTGTCTGCCAGGCCGGGAAACATCACGCTGTTTCAAAGAAACGGACGACCATACAGCTTTCCACTTCACCCGTGCGCTAATTTGTCATGCACCACACAGTTCACTAAAAGTGTAAAAAGTTTCAGAGATGGCAAGCTGACCCCAGGGGGTCCTTCGGGTAGAGTAACTGGCGTAATAAAACACGACTCACAGATGAGAATGAATGGGATGAATTCCTGCATTAAAGTGAAGGAGGCCCTCACGGCAGGCTCTTGGGCTTCATTCAGCTCCCAGGCCGTTACACCAAAGACTCTCGCTTTCCTCCATCCCCTCCCTTTGCTTTTATCCCTTTCTCTCTCTCTTCCTGTGAAAGACTTGACTCAATAACAAACAGCCTCTGCAAACTAGAGTCCAGCTTGGTGTCTAGACTCAATGAATCCCTGTTGTGTTTAGTGATTTGTATGTTTGGTTAAGTGATCTGTAGCTTCAGTAGTCAGCGACAAAAAGGAAGCATTCATATCTTGGTCTGTAATAAAGTGCTTTGATAATAAAAGCTTTATATTCAGGACGGATTTAATCAGGACCACACGAGAGCTGCCTAACAATTCAGCATCCTGCGAAAAGGATTTCTATGTGATATCACTATCAGTGGGTATCTGGATGGGATACAGGACAGCCATCTGCATCATCCAAGTTGTGGTTGAATTTGGGTTAATCTGAGGCTGTGTTCTGGCACCAGGTGTTAGACGAGGTCATCAGCATCATTCCATAGTGGTATCTGTGTTGATGAAAGTGGAAAGTATAAACCAGAGCCAGACCATCATTCGGGGTATTTGCTGGCAATGAAAATGAGGTGTGTATCAATATCAACTATATTATGTTTCATGATACTGATTCTGAAAAACGATTGATTTTAATTGTTTACACGTGTTTACTTTATTTGTGTTGTTTAAACCCCCGACCACAGGATGGCAGTGTTGTAATCTATATTTAGCCATCAGACTCTTCCACTCCAAAAGAAACAAGCAGTGCAGGAGAGCATAAGGTTCAATTAGCAAACCTAGTTGACTAGTAAAGTTACCACCACAAAATACAGAATTATAAGCCCTGTATCATAAAGATTACTCCAATAAATTAGGACATTTTCTATTATTTAATGGACCTAATATCTCTGAAATCACAGATTTCACCGTTTTTATAAGAAAAGTGTAAAACACATTGTAACATGACAGAATATGAGACAGTCCACCTGATGCATTAGCCAAACACCTGCTTAAAAAAGACTAGTTTTTAGTTGCTTTTTAATAGACTCAACCAAATCAGCAACTTTTTTTTATTTTTGCCAAGTTTCTCCTCTTCCCAATGTAGTAGTAGTAGCCAATTAACCCATCCCATCCACTAGGGGGCTCTCCCCATCACTGCAATATTCCTGACTCTAGGAGGGTGAAGACAAGCACAGGCCTCCTCCGCTGCGTGTGATGCAGCCACCGCCTCTTTTCAAACTACCACTGATACACCATCACTGGGGAGCCAACGTGCTCGGAGGAAAGCGCAGGATTCCCAGCTCTGAATGGTCCAATCAGTAGATGCCTGAGTCAGCGGACATTGCAATGTGTGAGTGATAGGGAGAGAGAGCGCCATCTACCCACCAAGAGATAGCACTGCCAATTTTTGCTCTCTTGGGCCCGGCTGTTGATGGCAAACACCAGGATTCAAACTCGCGGTCCTCTCATCATAGTGTCAGCGTCTTAGCCTGCTGAGCCACTCGGGGTCCCCAAATCTGCAACTCTTAAAGTGTTGGTTAGTGTATTCCTCAATGGAGGAGCAACAACCTCAAATGCTCAATCCCCACAGGTCTTCCGCCGGGAACACAGAACAGAGAAGATTCAAGTTACTTGACCTAAGAGAACACGCTGGTACATGTAGATGAACTAGATCAGCTATATACATGGGAGCCTGACCATGTAACACTCTAAAGGTAAGAATTTTAAACTTTGTTCAACAGGACGCCAATGCAGAGTTTTTAATAATGGGGTTATATAAGATTAGATTCAATTTCTTGTCAGTGTGATTTGCACACAAAGGAATTTGACCTCCACATTTAACCCATCAATGCAGTGAAACACACACTAGTGTGCCCAAAGCAGTGGGCAGCCCTGTCCACAGCGCCTGGGGAGCAGTTGGGGGTTAGGTGCCTTGCTCAAGGGCACATCAGTCATGACCTACCTGGGGATTGAACTGGTGACCTTCTGGTCACAAGATCAGATCTCTAACCACCAGACCACAGCTGCCTCCAAAAACATTAGCTGTAGGTTATGATCTCTCTAAGTAAGCCTTGAAGCTACAATGTAGCATCACTTTTCAACAAGGCACAGCTCACTCAACCCGGGAAAATAGTGCATTATTTAATTTGTCAAATATTTCTCCCTGTTTGGCTACATCAGTCTAATATGACAAATAATGTCTACATATCTACATAATCCCAAAGCTGTTCCATACTCAGCATGCCTGCAGCTACATGCCAGTGGATCACCAGCTTCCTCACGGGCAGAGAGCAGCAAGTGAAGCTGGGAAAATCTCATCCAGTACTCAAACAATCAGTACTGGCAACCCCCAGTGACGTGTACATTCCCTACTGCTCTTCTCACTGTACGCCAAAGACTGCTCCTCCACAGAACCCTCAGTCAAAATCCTGAAGTTTGAAGATACTACAGTCATTGGGCTTCTCAGAGTGTGCTTACAGGTGGGTGGTTGAACAAATGGTCTTCAGGAGCAGTCATGACAACTTGGAATTGATCAGACTGAAAACACTGGAGATGACTGTTGACTTCAGAAGAAGCTTTCCATCCCTGCCAACCCTCACCATCCTCAATAAGACTGAGACGGCTGTAGAGTCCTTCAAGTTCCTGGGAACTACAATCACCAGGAATGTAAAATATGACATCAACATCAGGTCCATCACAAAAAAAAGGTCAGCAGAGGATGTACTTCTAACATCAGCTAAAGATGCTCAACATCAGGAGCTGCTCTACACAGCTGTCACAGAGTCTGTCAACAGTCATGCGAAGCTCTGCCACCAAACACAACATCCAGACACTGCATCGCATCATCAGGTCTGCAGAAACTGTACATCCCTGTACACCTCCAGAACCGGCAAGTGAGCAGAGAAAACCATCAATGAACCATCAAACCACCTGTTTCAGCTTCTTCCCTCAGACAGATGCTTCAGCCAAACTGAAGGTCAAAACAACAAAAGTGTTACACAGGCTTTTGTTCAGCACAAACTCAGCAACAACAGTAGCAGAGGTGTTGGCTACACACTGGTCATTACAGTTTTTAGATATTGTATGTGGTTTTATTTCTAAAGCTTAACTAATGTGACTTGACATGTATCTGACTCAATCAGTGGTTCCTAGACTGAATATTTATGAGACAGGTGTGAGGTGAGAGGTGAGAAGTGTTTTGTTTGATGGTGGGTCTTTGCACATTCCACACATTCCATGGCCGCAAAGCCACCAATGATATCTCCAGAACAACCATGTCATTATCATATTTATAACAGATCACGTCATTTGAAGGAAAAAAAGCACAGTGATCTGACTCGTTCTCAAAAACATGTCTGCTTATTTAAGCTCCTCTCACAAATATTTTAAACATATTTAGTTTTAATATATATATATATATATATATATATATATATATATA
>BRDA01017247.1:0-25936 GCA_036984385.1 Crenuchus spilurus | reverse complement strand
CCCCCCCCCCCCCCCCCGGACTTCTCACCCATATAATATAACAAGTGCAATATTCAAAACTTTTAAAACATGTGCATTTTCAGCAGTGCAAGTGCAATAAAATGTAAATTGTACAAAAAACTGCAAATCCTTTTGCACCTTTTATTTTATTATTCTTATTGTAAAAGTGTAAATGTTAGATTTTATACTTTCCTTGTATGTTTGCACTGAAAATAGAAGTGGCTTTCAATCTCATTGTACATGCGTATAGTGACAATAGAGGCATTCTATTCTATTCTATATCAGTAAGATCTTATTTTCTCTTTAGACTATAGAGTATATATACAGAGTGAGAATACATGACTGCTCAGCTTTGAAAGATAGTGTTTGTTGCTGTGAAGTAGGAAGTCTTAGTTTCTAGGAAAAAAAAAACCTACATTTGTCCTGTGATTTTAAAGGAAAATGAACTGGATTTTTAAAAGTTGATGTTATTGTCAGAACAATACAGAACTAAGCAGTTTCTTGTTTTGTTGAATGCAAAGAAGACACAACTTGATAAACATAATGTTATTATATTATTGATATAAATGCATTTTATGGAGGTGTTCAATGTCAATTATGAGACTGTGTACTGCTTTTAAATGCAAAAAGTCTTTATTAACTGTCAAATTACATCAAGCTAAATTTACATGTAAAAACACCAACACACACACACTTTTCCTTAGAACTGTAGGTCATGCTATCCACACTCTAGTCCTTCATTGGTGGTCACTGTCTTATCTTTCTTACCACAGAACAGTGTTTGCATAGATATTTATGAGTGGTGGTCAACTCTCATTCTAGCAGTGACACTGATGTGTAAATGCTCAGCTCATTGACATGCTGTAGTAAGAACTACAATATTATTCACTTCATCTGTGAGTGGTTCATCTGTGAGAGGCCATTGTACAGGGTTTCACACTGTGTTCTCAGTTAGAACACCACAAGGGACTGTAGCTCTATCGGCCTCTCCACAGCAGCAGCAGCAGACATAACGGGTATCAGAGGAATAACTGATAAATAAGTGATGAAGAACAGACACTACACCTTTAAAGCAGTAATCAGACACTAAACTGTTCTGTACTAACTGTGCCTGCTGTCAAAGGACATCATTTTTAAGAGATACCAGAATTTTCAGACTGCACAGCTTAGAAAAGAGAGAATGAAATAAAAAAGAAAGAAAGATGAAGAAACGGAAGAAAAAGGAATAAAAAAGTAAAGAAAGAACAAAGAACGAATGGAAGAAAAGAAGAAAGTGAAGAAAAATAAAACAAAAAGAAACAGAAAGAATGAAAAAAAGATAAAAGAAAGAATGACAAAAGAAGAAAGTATTAAACAAGAAAGATAAAGAAACTGAAGAATAAAATAAAAAACCAAAGAAAGAAACAATGAAGGAAAGAAAAGAAAGTAAAGAACAAACAAATAAAACAAGAAGAAAGAAAGAAAAAAGAAAGAAAGAAGAGTATTAAGAAAGAAAGAAAAATAAATGAAAGAAAGATAAAAAAAGAAAATGAAAGATAGAACGAAACAATAAAAAGAAAGTAGAACAGAAGAAAGAGTAAAAAAGGACATGAGAAAAAGAAAGAAAGAAAGAATAAAAAAAAAGATTAAAAAGAGAGGGATAGTTTGAAAAGGACAGAGATTGAATTTTGCACATCCATTTGTTATCTTTTAGTGGGATTTGCTCTGCGTGCTGGATGTGATGCAGTTATGGATCTTGTGGTCATTTCCACATCAAGCTGGTTACAGTAATTGCTCCAGCGTCTGCTCCTGATACTACATCAGTTCTCTGGCTGTTTTTCATTCTTTTTTCTTTTTTTCTGCTGCAGCCTGATGGCCTTTAGCCTGGGAGAAATGGGAGTGCAGAGACACAAAATGGTTTTCTTGTTTTTTGAGTACAAACTGACAATCTATTACTGCAAACATGATTTTAGACCTGCGGGCTTTGAGCTGTGTGCTTTGTGTGTGTGTGTGTGTGTGTGTGTGTGTGTGTGTGTGTGTGTGTGTGTGTGTGTGTGTGTGTGTGTGTGTGTGTGATGTTTTTTTTTTTACATTTGAGAGTAACAGACTGAACTCTAGATGTGAGGGATGAGGTGATGTATCAAAATTGTAGCTTTAATCATCTGTATGGAGAGATCTTAAATAGATGATTTGATTTCATATAGAAGATAAATGCAACATGTATAAAAAGATCTAGCACAGCAAAACAGTCCATTAGTGCATATTTACTGTCTCATAGTGAACCAGATAGATGGAGAGGAAAATGAATTATGAGTTGCATAAACAAAAGCATATAAAAACACCATTGTACACTCTAGTGGGCATGTCAGTGTTTAATGCTGATATTACAAGCAGATATAATCATGAATACAAATGAATGAATCTGATTGAAGTCATTGAATAGTTGGCTTCTACTCCAATAGGGAGTCTTGTGTCTGAAGACACACTACACACACTCTTTTCTCCCTTCAGATAACACACATACACACACAAATTCCTGACCCACATACACACTCAAAGGTCCATAAAACTTTACTGAGGCCAGCGAATCATCAGCTTTCATTATATTGCACAACAGTATGACTTTCACTTTTTTAAAATGTTGCATAAAGTCCAGCAATGATGTGCAAAGCTCTCTGAAGAATAGTTGAGAGCAGTTTTGGAAATGCTTTCCAAAATAAATGAGACACACTAATAAATCATTCACAATGAAGAACTTTGGTTGAAGCAGATGAGTCGCTGTCGTGCTGAGAGGACGGTAGTGAGAAGACTTGGGTAATGAACACTAGGCCGTTGATTTGTCACTAATTAGGCGAGCGTTAAGCCTGCTTACTCATGTGCTGTACACCAACACTGCTTTAGTCTCTGCTGCAGTAAGAGTGTTAAGAGTCTAATTGCTGGTCTCGGGGCTTTGCATGAGCAGCACTCGCAGAGACTTGACGCCGATGTACTTACAAGCTTTTCCGTGTGAAAGCTATTTCGGATTACACAATGTGGTTTCCATGGCCACCTGTGTGGTGTCCATGCCAACAGCAGATTGGGACTGAGCACTGTGTGTGTGTGTGTGTGTGTGTGTGTGAGAGAGAGAGAGAGAGAGAGAGAGAGAGAGAGAGAGAGAGAGAGAGAGAAAGTAAGTGTGTGTGTGTGTGCGCGCACGTGCGCAAGAGGGTGCTGTGGAGGTGTGCCAGGGGCGATGCCAACCTTTCTCCTTTCTCTACCCAGCACACACACTCTCACACCTGTACCCACCTGTGCCCACGCTACTGAGTCACCATGGAAACAAGCAAAGGAGAGGAGGCACTCTGATTCTGATTCCAGTTGGATCGGCAAAGAGCCTAAATCAGCAACAGTTGCAGTGCCACGCTGGACGATAACTCTGCCTGTAGTGCTGGTGCTGGAACATTTATTCATGACATTCAGTTACCATTCAGTTACTACTGCATCTCCAAAAATGAGGATATTGTGAAAAAGTTCCATTATGTTCAGAATTTAATTGAAAAAGGTAAATAATCATATATGTTTACTTTCATTACATAAAGTGCCATTTCAAGCCTTTTGGGGTTTAAGGTTGGTAATGTTTGAAATGTATGAAATGTGACCCCGCCAGGGAAAACCAGGCCAAAGTCACTGGGCAACTTATTGAGATATCGTGTCAATATCGTGTCACTCACATTAGCGACAAAACATAGCCATTCGGTTTTATTGCTGTAAATGAAAGATAACAATCTCAGATATCTGTCAGAGTACATATTTTTATCAAAACCAAAACTTAAATTCACAAAAAAGTTGTTTTGACTTTGGCCTGGTTTTCCCTGGCGGGGTCACAAATCTTCTAATAATTTGAGATTTTGGATTTCTGATTTTTATAAACTATAAACCAACATTAAAGTAAACAAAGCTTGAAATATGTCACTTTATGTGAAACAAGTATAAAATAAGGAGGCCTGGTGGTTAGGGATCTGGTCTGGTGACTGGAAGATTGCTGGTTCATTCCCTGGTCAGGTCCTGACTGAAGTACTCTTGAGCAAGGCTCCTAACCCCCAACTGCTCCCCTGGGTGCTGTGGATAGGTCTGTCCACCTATTCAGGCACATGTTCACAGCCTAGTGTGTTCAGTAGTGTGTGTGTTTCACTACACAGATGGGTAAAATGCATGGTCAGATTCCATTGTGTGCAATCACATTCGTGAAAGGTTTTATCAAATCTAATCTAAAATATTAATTAAATTATGAACAGTGAACTTTGATATAGTCATTTTTTATCTGCCACTCTAGGAGTTGATATGTTAAAATGCCAGATTTTTGTGATTTAAAAAATCAGACCAAGATGAATCATTTCAGAGCTTTTCCCTTTTTTAATGTGACATATAATCTATACAATTCACTTAAAAACAGACTGAAGTCATTTAGAGAGGAAAAAATAAATAAAAAATGCATAAATATGGACAACCTCTTGTAATTAAGGATGTGGCTGTGTTCAGAATGAACTAATCACATTCAGTTAATACACAAATGCCATCAATTAAAGTGATTCCGATTAACCCCAAATAAAGTTCAGCTGTTCTAGTAGGATTTTTTTTATATTTAATCAGTTGCAACTTACAGTTAAAGCCATGGTCCACAAATTTAAAACATCAAAGGGATCTAACTGTTGAAAGGCATCAGTCAAGAAAAGGGAACACAAAATTCCAAAGGCAGTAGATATACCATGGAACACAATGAAAACGGTCCTCAAGAAGTGAATGAAATTTGACACAACAGTGGCATTATCAAGAACTGGACTTCACTTCAACATTAATGAAAAGACAAAAAGAAAACTGGTCCAGGAGGCTGCCTAAAGGCCTACAGCAACATTACAGGTGTTGCAGGAATTTATAGCAAGTGCTGGTTGTGTAGTACATGTGACAGCAATCTCATATATTGTTCATAAGACTGGGCTGTGAGGTGGCTAGACAGAAGCTTTTTCTTACAAAGAAAAACATCCAAACTTGGCTTTGCTTTGCCAAAATGATTTGAGAAGCCATGTTATAGTCTGATGAGGCCAAAATTGAACTTTTTGGTCATAATTTCAAAAGACAATGTTTGGCACAGAGCCAAACAGTGAAACATGGTGGAAGCAGCATTATGCTTTGGGGCTGTTTTTCTGCAGCTGAAACTGGGCTTTAGTGGAGGGAATTATGAAAAGTTCCAAACATCAATCAATTTTGGCGCAAAATTGGCTTTCAGGCCTCTGCTAAAAGGCTAAAGATGAAGAGAAATTCCACCTTTCCGCATGACAACGACACAACACATACATCCGCACTGTGTGAACAAATCATGAATCAAATGAATGAATTTGACTGAAGTCTATGGTAGATCAAAGGTTTGGACACAGCTTCTCATTCAATGTTTTTTTCCTTCATAGTCTGGATGACTTCCGTATTAATTTACAGTGAAGGAAAAAAACATTGAATGTGAAGGTGTGTCCAAACCTTTGACTGCTACCGTATATTCTGAAAGTTTATTCTGAAAATTCTGGAAGAACTGAAAGTGAAATTTTAGTCACCTGCTACTACTTAACACTGATTTTCTTGGACTTATGCAGAATCTCAGCTTACATTCGATTATAGAAAAGGTCATTACATGGCATTACATGTTACAGTCATTTCAGTAATATATTAAATTTCCTCAATGTTAACAAAAATGATCAGCCATAACATTGAAAGTACTTCACCCCCATTTCAGCTTCAACCCATGGAGTCATGGACTCTACCAGACCTCTGAAGATGCACTGTAGTATCTGGCATCCAGACATTAGCAGCTGATCCTTTAAGTCCTGTAGGTTGAAGTGGGAGCACCAACAGATCAGACTTGTTGTTACAGTACATCACAGAGATGATTGACCAGACTGTGATCTGGGGAATTTGAATTCCAGTCAGTATGTACTCAATTGCTGACCAGGAGCACTGCAAAAGCCTTGCCACTTCTCTGACCCAGTCATCTGGCCATAACTATTTGGCCTTGCCAGAGTGACTCAGGCCTGCATGCTTGCCTATTTTTCTCCAGCATCCACCACATCATCTCTGAGAATCAAATGTTTACTTACTATCTAATATATCTCAGGCTTTCACAGGCATAATTGATTTGAGATAAACAATGATATTTGTTTAATTTGAGAGTGATTTTAATGTGGTTGATTGGTGTATGTAGGTATCTGGTCATTTGGGATTGTGGCAGGATGTGGAGCAGCATTTTCCAGTTCATAGTTTTGTCTATGTGCAGCAACCAAAAGCAAAGCTAAAAGGGAAGAAAACCTAGCTATTGCTCTAGGGTCCCAGCCAAAGGGGGGGGGGGGGCAGCCAGAGGGAGCCCCAGGCAACGTATGTCAGGCTGAGAATTCTGGGCAAAATTCATCCACATATGTTATATTAATGGACAAAGCCTCACTTGAATGTGTTGTAAGATCTATACTTCTGTCAGATTGTTGAAACCTACATGTTCTGTTTTTCTAAAGATTGTTGAGCTGGTTATTGTCATGTTTCAAATTGACAAAAGTGCTGAACAGGTTAACTCAAATATATAGCAAATATATACAATATGTACAATAGAGTCACGTCCATGGGTTTGAGTTATGATTTCTGGGAGCAGATTGTTTGTTCTTAATAGTTTACAAATTTCGACAAGTTCCTTTGAAAATGAGCCATAAATCCTGTTTGTATGACTACTCCTAAAACCCAGAAATGTATAAACAGAGCATCTAAAGATAATGTTCAGTGTAGAATAACAAAAATATGTAAACATCTATTTAAACTCAAAAAGGAATTTTGGGGCCTGCAGAAATGCCACTGGCACAACATAGTCATGTTGATTTTGTGAAGCATTAAACTTTGTGATATTGTTTACAGGATGGTGTTAAGATTGGATTAAACAGAAGAAAGTCTTTGCATGTGCAGTTTTTAGAACCTTTTCATAAAGCCCATCTTTGTGTCAGTCACACAGAAAACTAAATATTCTAATGCCTTATGAGTCAGAAACGTTATGTCCTGCCAGGTAAAGGCAGGAGAGATGCCAACTCCCTCTGAAGGCAATCCAGGATTTTGAATCTTGTGTGTGTGTGTGTGTGTGTGTGTGTGTGGTAGCCACTAAATACAGTACAACAACATCACCAATAACTTGTGGGACATCTCCTTAATGCATTTTCACATCTCCTTTGTGGTGCATTGAGTTAGTTAGCTAGATCAGGTAGTTTGCTCTCAGAGACAGTATATCACAGTATAGGCAGGTCAGTGGTTGAAAAGTGAATGTAAATGGTTGTAATGCTCAAAATGGCTTCTGATTCACAAAAGAACTGCTTTCTGTAATGTTGTCTAGATGTCCATCAAGTCAACTTACTTATAGTAGGACATTTTTCTTTGCTCTGGCTTGGAAAATGCAAAACAAAATAACAGTAACCCTGCCAAAGAACAGACATATCAATTCACAGTTTTAACCCAATTTTTAAGACCAATACAAATACAATTTCTAATACAGCACTCTGGCTGTAGCATCATTTTTCAGAAAAGACAAAAAAATAATCATTGCAGGTAATCTCCTTACTTTTCATTACACTTTGACCATATATCAACAATCTTTTGTATTCCCTCATTAATTACCTGTAAGTTTTCATATTTAGTTAAAAATTATATTATTAGTTGTTAAAGCACTGCATGGTCTTGCACCAGACTTCATCTCAAATATGCTTTCAGTTTATAAACCAGGAAGGTTTTTAAGATCCTCTGGTTCATCTCTTTTAGTTGTTCCTCAAAGCAGGTGAAGGACAAAAACTGGTGATGCCGCTATTGAACAGACTGCTGGTACAGCCTTCCAGCAGCTGAAACTATTGATTTAATTAAATCCAAATGAAAGACTATTTATTCTATTATTGTATGTTTTATAAGCATTTCATGGTTTTTAGTTATAATATTCTTACTTTCTCTCTCTCTCTCTCTCTCTCTCTCTCTCTCTCTCTATATATATATATATATATATATATATATACACACAAAAAAAACATATTTTGGTTTATTTGACACTTTGAGAGAACAAAGTTCCACCATTTTCAGTTTTCATTGAAATCCATCTTAAATTTTCAAGTCTTTCTATGGTTATAAGTTGTTTTATAAAGTATATCAGTTAAGCCTCCAACTCATGGATCTGCAAGAATGTTTTAAAATTCTTCTGGGGTCTAAAGGGTTAAATGTGTTAATGGGACTGAATGGACTCTCTGAAACAGTGACGTGTGGTGAGGTTCATGGTTGGTGAGGCACTGACTCCTTTAGAGTTGGATTTATAAATATATAAACCCAAAAGGGTAGCTTATTCAATTGGCTACTGGTTATTTCGTATCTCATCAACGTTCTTGAAACACACACACACACTCACACACGTAAGGTACGTATTAAAGGTACGTAAAGATAAGAAGAAACGTTATAATTACAGCAGCGAGAGAAAGCAGAATTTGCTCTGCACCCTCCATGCACTTGACTCTCACTCGCCTCTGCGTAAAAGCACAGCAGCAACAAGCAGCCGTTGGCTCACGTACGCCCCCCTTCAGTGCGGAGGAGTACTGCGCTGCCTCACGCTGTGCCTTTTCACTGTGGTTTTATGTCCCATCAACAAAACTAAATATGTCACTAACAAACATTAAACGTAAATGGTTAAAGACATTAGCCAGGGTATAAATCAGGGTATATAAACGTATATGCAAACATTATATTGGCAACATGCAGCGATACGGCAACAGGCACGCGCCAGTCGCATGTATCAACCCAGTTTGTGATGGATTGCGCATTCAGAGGTGAGGCTCAACTCGTTGCTGCCGCACCTCGCATTTCACCCTTGTATTTGAACAAGAAGTATGCAATTTCAGCAATTTTGACAATAAAAATGTTCATAATTAGTCATACATAAAGATCAGTGGACAAATATTATTATTCATTCATCTTTTTTTTTTTTCTTGTCATGATGACGCCTCCCCTGACCACACATCCCTGCTCTGAAAGGATGGACAAGAAAAGTTCAATAGGGTTACATAAAATCCACAAAAAAATCTCAATGTTTTACATGTTATAATTCTTATAAAAACCAGAACTTGGTCAGTTCTTTGAGCTTCATGGCCAAAGCTTGGAGGTTGGCAAGCCTAAGCTTATTAAGAATAGGTCTTAAGCAGCTGATATATTCATAGTGATGGAGCAGTGCTAAGCTTCTGTGTGTGCATGCTGATTATATGCACTTTTTGCTGATGCTGATTCGCACTCACGTGTGTTTGCAGTTTCCCATGGTGCACCGGGATGCGATCACACATCCTTTACACATGCTCCCGACACCATGCATCTGTCAAGCCTAATCAGGACAAGGTGTGTGTGTGTGTGTGCGTGCATCAGTGTGTATGAGTCTTTGCCCCTAATCAGGACGGAGTGTTATGTAATCATAATTAATTAGGGCTTAATTACAGAGGCTGCTAAATGATACAGAGGCTGCTAAATTCTTTTTAAGCATCCAGACACACACACACACACACACATTTACACGCCTGTAACACACACTCCTCCTTTATTATCTGTCACCAGTTCTCTCCTTCCATATCTCCCTTTTTCACTCCCTATCTGCTTATTTCTCAAGGACGCAAACATAAGTAATTCTCCATATAAATATCTGTGCTGTCACAGTAAAATAGGTCTGCAGGATCAGTATGCTTTTCTAAAGTGGAACATATCCAGCGCTGTCTGCCACACTGTACTCCCTGAATAGATTCTCATGTCTTCTGAAGCATCAAATCTGCCCCATTTTCTCCTGTGTAGAATGCAGCTAAAGGAAGGCCACTGGTTGTAGTGTTTTACTTTTGGGCTGCAGTCTAATACTGCAGCCTCAGCTAGGAGGTTAGTCTCTTAATCAAGAATCTGGCCAATCCACTGTGTGTAATCCAGTGTGGTGTTTATTTGGTGTGCAGACTGTAAATATAAATGGAAATCTATGCATCATTTCCAAATGAGTGAAGTATAGTACCGCAGCATTTTTTTTTGTCTTTCAGTTCACTTACCTTTGGGAACAGCTGTGGAGCTGTAGTATGTTTTATTCATGTTGAATGACTGTACACATTCGAATCAAATCATTTCTGTGCATTACTTTTTTAAGTCATGAGTCTGGTATGAGTCCACATACAAAGACAAATTAGCATGCAGTTTCATTTTAAAATGATGAATTTGCTTGAATTGTTTAATTAAAATGTTCAGTTAACATTTGCCACTATGGAGCCCCTAAAATTGTCTGGTACAATCAGGTGAGCACCAGATACTATTAGGTGAGCACCTGAAACTATCTGGTGCTCACCTGTTAGTATCGGGTGCTCACCTGATACTATCGGGTGCTCACCTGATACTATTGGGTGCTCACCTGATAGTATCAGGTGCTCACCTGATAGTACCAGATAGTAAACCAAAAAAAAAAAAAACACATCCCTATAATCTGGAAAAAAAAATACATCAAGTCCCTTCAGGGGCTCCGTATGCCACAAATCATCTGATCGGTAAAAGAAAAAGTCCTTTGGGATTTTTGGAAAGTCTAAATGAAAATGTAAGAAATAATAAGCTTATACACACCAGTCAACCATAACATTAAATGACCTCCTTGTTTCTACACTACAGAGCAGGTATTATTTGTTAGTGCAGTGACAGTGATGTGGTGGTGGCGTGTTAGTATGTGTTGTGCTGGTACGAGTGGATCATACACATCAGAGCTGCTGGAGATTTTAAACACTCCTCTTACTGTCCACTCTATTAGACACACCTGCCTTTATGGTTCACCTTGTAGATATAAAGTAAGAGACATTTGCTCATCTGCTGCTGTTTGTTTTAGTTGTCTTGTAGTCTTTCACTGATGGTCACCAGACACTGTTGACTGGATAGTTTTGGTTGGTGCACTGTTTGCACTCCAGCAGTACAACTGAGGTGTTCACAAACTCCAGCAGCTCTGCTGCATTTGATCCACTCATACCAGCACAACACACACTAACACACCTCCACCACTTCAGTGTCACTGCAGTTCTGTGAATGACCACCCAAATAATCTAAATATTTTGACATTATTTTAAAAATGTCTGCTGCACTGTTTGTATTTATATAGCAATAGTTATTTCAAGGACCTAACTGAAAGATATAGAGGGACGACTTCCCTCAGCTACCCTGCATGTGGAAGGGATCTACCCAGTGAATGTGGAGCATCAGTTCCAGCTCAGCATTCTGTATTATTCTGCTTTCGTCGATATGCTGTGTAGCTCACTCTAATAAAGAGCATTGTTTTGAGCTTAGCTTAAGCTTCGCCTCCCTTCTTATTCACCGTCTTCACTACAAAAGGGACCAGCAGCTTTAGGAATGGCTACAGCGAGCAGATAAACGTCATAAATGCCGTATAGCAGCAGGAGTCAGTCGCCAAGCAACAAATGGAGTAATTCAAAATATATTCAGTCAACTTGCAATACTGCAGACTGGGTTAGTTTCTGTAATTAACACGGTGCTTATAAATTCCCAGAAAAATCAAGAGGATAACAAAAGATGCTTTAATGTGATTGCTTTGCAGTAGTGTCATCTCTTGTAACATTTTAAGCAGATCGTATAGCAGTTAAAAACAATTAAATTAGCCACATCTTTGAAAAACATACTGTTAATTCACTGAATTAAGCAGCATTACTAAATGAAAATAAGAGTCTGCTGTAATGCACAATATAAATGCAAAATTAAGAGCTAAACCTTACACTGTATCAGTGTTTAGTAGCAGCACACTGCTCACAGTGAGTGAAATTCATACACATGGAATGCCATATCCATCACTGCAGCTGCTGATGCTTAAACCCCTTTTCTTTTTTCGGTCTGGTTCTTTGCAATTTCACTATCGTGGCAGTTTTCAGACTGTTCTATTCAATTTCACTACTGCAGCTTTTCTATAGCTTTTGCACCGAGGTTGAAGAAATACCAACACTCCAGCTTTAGTGACTGACTCCATGTCTATTACTGTGCATATCTACTGTTGTGTATGAACAGTGTGAGTCTGTGAATGAGTGTTCATGTGTGTTGTTGAGTGTTTAAGGTGTTTATACCTCTAAATGAGCTTGAGGTGTGTTTATGTTGTTAAGTGTTTAAGAGTGTGTGTATGTACTGGGCCCCTAATGGAAAAGCATTGTACTGACTTGCAGGGGTCACATCTATTATTCACAGACAAAGCACACACACTGCAGGGACTCGTGTAACACACACCAGAGACCGAGAGTGAACAAGGGATTTTGTGTGTGTGCACATGTGTTTGTCAGTATGTGTGTGTGTCTGTGTGTGTCTGTGTGTAAGAAATAAAGAGCTGTGAATCAGGAGGAATGTGTACTGTAACACTTCTCCTACACTCAGTCTGTCAATATATCACTCACAAACTTCGCTCACACTCCATGAACCAGTGTGTGTGTGTGTGTGTGTGTGTGTGTGTGTGTGTGTGTGTGTGTGTGTGTGAACGCTATTTTAAATCCTGTTTAACCTAACGAGAAACTGTAACACAGCTCTCAGTTTTGTTAAATGAATTTAGAGTGCATTATTAATGATTTATTAATTATTTCATAATAATTAGATCTTTTAAGGTTGTCCTTTTTTGTTGTGTAACTAAAGTCCAGGAATAGAACCCAAAACGTTTTTGATATGTAGAATACATTTTACATCAAATCAAAACCTTTATTTGAATAACAATCTGCAGGAGGCTTTTCATGAGCTATTAGCTATATTGATCAACAATAAAAAACAAAAGCTTGAAATTTCACTATAAGTGTAATAAATTTAAAGGGTTTTTTATATTGTATTGTACCATTGTTTTAACCCACATTTGTAAAATTATTTTATAAATTACTTCTTTTCCAGTGGCTATTTTGACCTGAGTGTGAGTGTACACTACTCTGGCTCCTTATAGTAATGTTAGTGTAGTGATAAATTCAGTGGTGTTATTTCAAACTTCCCTATTTTTGATTATTTACAGCATCTGTATAGACTGGTAGTATATCATCTTAAACTGGAAGCAATATTATGTGGTGCTATTCTTTTGTCATTAGGAAGAATGTTCTGAATAAAAAAACATGGGTTTTACTTTATTTGGATATCCTGTTATTGCCCCTATAGATTATCTACTTAGGGTTTCATTTTTGGGTTAAGTTTAAGGTTAGGGTTTAGGTTTAGGTTAGGAGTTAGATTTAAATTTTAGATTGAGTTGAGTTAAACTTTGGTTAGGGTTAAGGTTAGGGTTTGGGATTAGGTATAGGTTTTGGATTGAGGTTATAAGTTTTAGATTTAGGTTTTTGGTTGATGTTAATGTTGGGGGTTGGGTTTAGGTTTTGGGATGACGTTACTGTTAGGGTTTAGGTTTAGAGTTGAAAATAAGGTTAAGGGTTAGGTTAAGATTTTTGTTTGAGATTATGTTTAGAGTTAGGGTTAAGGATTAAGTTTAGGTTTTGGATTGAGGTTCAGGATAGGGGTTAGGTTTAGAGTTGAGGTTAAGCTTAAGGATTAGGTTTAGGTTTTTGGTTGAGTTTTAAGGTTAGGGTTAGGTTTAGGTATAGGTTTGAGGATAAGGTTAGGAGTTAGATTTAGGTTTTGGTTGAGGTAAAGGTTAGAGGTTAGGTTTTGGTTTGAGGTTAACTATAGGTTTTAGATTTAGACTTTAACCAGCTGATGGTTATTTTGACTGTAATAGTTAGTTAGGTAAGCATCTACAAAGCATCAAAAATCTATCCAATAAAGTATTACTAAAAAAGTCCAGCTCACAGACGCTCTAAAAGATAGCATGTATATAAGTGTCATCCTCAAGAGACAGAAGCCCTTATAATTATAGTTTCAGAGCTGTGTACCTTCACTGACAGCTGTGTAGTGTACCATGAGACCACTGCATTAGCAACAACAGTGATTTATCAAATTTTTAACATTGCATAAACATTTGCTAAACTTACATTTTTTTGGTAGAGTAAACCTTTTATATTCTAATGAGTATAATTAAACAGTTTTTATTAAGAATGTATAGTAATAGTAAGTATAAGTATAAACAGTAACAGTAAACCAAATCTAAAACCCAACAAAAAAAAAAATATTACATTTCATAATAATTGTATTATAGTCATTTGTCCATGTGGACATCTACTGTATATAGTTTACCCCATGTTCTAGACTTTTATAATTTATTTACTTTTTAAATACAGGTAAAGACTCACACCTATGCATTATTGGCTAGAGCATGGATAGGTCTCAGTGAGTGAGTATGTATAATTAAAAAAGGAGACTTGGCCAGTTCCTAGAGCCTCAAAGCTCTTAATCTTTGAAAGCTGACAACCCTAGTGTGTGTGTGAATGTGTGTGTGTGTGTGTGTGTGTGTGTGTGTGTGTGTGTGTGTGTGTGTGTGTGTGTGTGTGTGTGTGTGTGTGTAACAGTATGTTTTTACATGTGTAGTAGATGACATTCAAACGGTACCACACACAGGTTAAGAAAAGCCGTTGTAGAGACCTACTTTGCCCTCTTTTTGTCTCTTTTCTCAGAAACATAGTTCCGCTGTGTGTAGCCGCCCGCCCACAGTGCTCACCTGCACTCTTTCACCTCTTCCCCCCACCCTCCCTCCACCTCTGTGTCTGCCTCTCTCTCCACCTTTTTCTTCCTCACATTCTTCTCCTCTTGCTACCTCTCTCTCCAAGTGTCTCTACCTTTCTCTCCTCCCTCTCTTTCTCCTCACTACCTCATTACATCTGCCTCTCCTTTCTTTTCTCCATGTTTCCACCTCCCTTGCAATTTACTTTGGTCTTCCTCCATTCAGGTCTCAAGTCAGGTTTTTACACATGCACACATGCACACACACACTCACACACACACACACACACCAAACTCAGACAGTTATAATATACATTATATAATTTTGAGTTGAAAATATGTGTGTTTGTTATCAGTGAGCGTGCTTTTTAGCAGGAGTTTAGAAGTCTGATAGTTTGTGGGTGCAGGCCTTTGCTGAGACAGTTAGTTTTGCTGTGGGTGATGCAGTAGCATTTGCCGAAGGGCAGAAGCCTGAAAAGTCAGGGTGGGGCAGGGTGAATGAGGTCTTTGATTATCCTGCTGGCTCTACTGAGGATGTGTGACGTGTGCAGTTCCTGTATTGATGCAAGTGATGTCTTTGTGATTTTCTCCATTGTTCTCACCACCCTCTGTGTATACTTATTCTCTACAACAGTGCAATTGCCAAATCAGACTGGGAGGTTTCTGATGAGGATGGACGCTGTAGGTCTATAGGATAGGAGGGGGGAAGTTTGCTCTCTTCATTTTTTGTAGAATGTGGAGTTGCTGCCATGCTCTTTTGACTAGGGAGGTGGTGTTTGTTGACCAGGTCAGATGTTCTGTGACATGAACCCCCAGAAACTTGCTGCTTTTCACAGATTCCACAGTGTTTCCATGGAGGGGGTGTGCACAGTGACTCTCTTTCTAAAGTCAAAAGTGATTTAATAATAATAAGTTGAACTTATATAGTGCCTTTCTCAAACCCAAGGACGCTTAACAGAGCAAGAGGGGGAGGAAAAAAAAAATTATAGAGGAGGAGAATGAAAATGTAGCGAGAAAAAAATAGGTTTTAAGCTGAGTCTTGAAAGAGGATAGAGTGGGGCAGTTTCTGAGTGACTGAGGTAAGGAGTTCCTTTGTCTTGTTCACAGTCAGCAACAGGTTGTTATTGTGACACCAGGCAGTGAGTCTGCTGACATCCTTTCTGTAGGCTGATTTGTTGTTGTTGGAGATCAGGCCCACCACTGCTATGTCGTCTGCAATCTTGATTATGTTGTTCAAGCTGTTTTTTTGGTACAACAGTCATGGGTCATTAGGGTGAACAGCAGAGGGCTTAGAACACAGCCCTGGGGATCACCAGTGTTCATGATGGTGGTGTTGGAAGAGTTTTTTCCAACCCGTACAGTCTGGGGTCTGACTGTGAGGAAATATTAGCCAGTTGCATAGTGGAGTGTTGATGCCTAGTGAGCAAGTTTCTTTATTAGATGTCGGGGGATGACTGTGTTGAAGGCAGAGCTGAAGTCAATGAATAGCAACTTCACATAACTGTTCTTGTTTTGTAGGTGAGTCAGGCTCAGGTGAAGTGCTGCTGCTATGGCATCATCAGTGGAATGGTTAGGATTGTATGCAAACTGTAGTGGATCAGTAGATGGTTGTCAGGAGTTTTGATGTAATGTGATCTTTTACCAGCCATTCAAAGCACTTCATCATGATAGGTGTGACTGTTATCAGGCAACAGTGTTGCTGATGGTGACTTCTTGGGCAGTGGTATGATGGTGGTAGACTTGAAGCACTAGGGAACTGTGGATTGGCTCAAGGCAGTGTTGTAAATGTCTGAGGACATTTGTCAGATTATTATGTGACACAAATTACACTCCTGCTGTCCCTTTTCCTCAGACAGGGGGCACAGGTGAGGCTCTGTCCACATTCATTAAAAGCCCTTTAGCCTTATTTTTTTAATGATTTGTTTTTTGCACTTTGTTTATTCATTTCATAATCATATTATTCAGTAACTACTATTTTAATTATTCACTGACTACTATAAAAGTATAGATGAAGTGTAGATATAAGAGTGAGAACCTGAAGTTTGACTCGACACATTTGACTGAATTTCACAGCTTGTTTTAATGAGCTTTAAGTGAGAAATAATTAAACAGCATGTAAGGAGGTGTTTCAAAGCGTACATGCCAGGGGGAATGTAAAAGTATAAAGCAGTTTGTTACAGATCATGTAGAAAAGATAGTTACAGTGTTTTTAGAGAATCATTATAAAATACTTTTTAAATTATATTACAATTTTCTTGATCTTTGCAATAAGTGTACTTTTACTGAAGATATAATTAGAATAAATACAAACAAATATACATACATAAAAAACTAAAAATACTTTCCAGAGTTGGAGTAGTACATACCCTGTGAGTTTGAGAACAAAGAAACAAAGTTTGGTTTCATGTGTTCCCTGCGATGCTCTAAAGACATCACATGGAATTAATAAAGTCATCAGCAGCATACTGGATTGAACATAAAAAAAAAAAACTTTTAACTAAGGCTGGTACTGGATGCTGACTACAAATAATTCTGGACTGCCATTAGGGGGCATTTGGAAAGGGCTAAACTTACACATTAACATATGTAAAATGACAGCTTATTTTCTTTTTATTGGTATTTATTCTAATATTAGTATTATATTATAAACAGTCTTATCAAAATATTAAGAGCAGTTTCAAATGAACTCACTCTAGGATGTCACATATGCCATGTGACAGGGTTTGCTGCCTGTATAAATAAGTGTGCACACCAGTCAGTTGTAGCAGAGTGCAAAAAGGTCATCATGGGCAAAGGATATGATCTGAAAATAGGGTACCGGTCAAAGGGTGGTAGAATCTCGGAAAGCACTAACTTTGTGGTATGTTCTAGAGCCGCTGTAGTGAAGGTGTACAAAGAATTGACTTCTTGTACATTATAAGTGCCTCAACAGCAAAAATGTGCTGCCCCACAGGCCATTGATACCAGAGGGGAATGATAACTCTGGTGAATGGTACCAGTGATGGCATAGTTACATTGAAAAAGTAATCTGATTTCTGATTACTGACTGATTACTGATTACTCCTTTAAAAAGTAACTTAGTTACTTCATTGATTACTTGATTTTAAAAGTAACTAAGTTAGATTACGAGTTACTTTAGTTATATTCAGCAGCTGCAGACAACACCGCCCGCCACCTCTACATAAAAATGACAACCAGTTTTGCCAATACTCACTTTATTGGAAATGCATTTTTAACAGCAACAGTGTTTCTCCTGACATTTAAAGTTGATCTGAATACATGTTTTATTTCTAAAAATGATGGTTTCTCTTGAATTATCTTAAATATATTTTTTTTATAAAAATAAAAAACAGTCTTTCTTGACTTCACTTAACATTAATACTTGTTTTTATAAAAAAATAAATAAAGAAAGACTTTCTTGACGTGACATTTAACTGTTAACACTGTAATGGCAAAACTGAACATCAAACCTGTTGTTCACAGCATTAGAGCAGCAAGGAGTGATTTTACAAAACAAAACACAGTGTATATGGTAGTGAACATGGTAGTGAGTTATAATCATCAAAATTAAAATAAACATTTGAAGTGTATCAGTTTTTGTGTAATGAATGAATATAATATACAAGTATCATTTTTGAATGTAATCACTGAAATAAATAAACTTTTTTCATGATATTCTAATTTATGACCAGCACCTGTACATACTGCCCTACCAACTTCTTCAGCTCTCCCCACTTACTGGTTTTACACTGAAGTCCAGTTTTGTATGGGCCAATTGCTAAAAATTATTAAAACTTTTATTTTGCTCTAGTGATCCCAAATACTCCCCATGAGTACTGATATGCACTCAGCATTCGATATCCAAATGTTAATTCTAGTATACTAGTACAACTCTAGTATTATTTTTTTGCATCTGTACTTTCCCACTATTGTAAGTCGCTTTGGATAAAAGCGTCCGCTAAATGCAATGTAATGTAATGTAATTTTTGTGTATTTACCAGTAATTTAATTTTTTGACTAATGGTTAAAGATATTTGGGTTGCATGAGACAGTTTACAGTTTTACTAATATTTAGATTTAAACTAGATGCATTAGTGTTTCTTATGTGTTAATTCATAGTGTGGTACTGCTGTGTCAGTATAAAGGGTTACTGCCTCTTTAAGAAATACAGTGTATTGGGATAAAGCAGTGTATTAGCTAGTGAGTAGGAGAAAGGTTTGCAAGGAGACAAAGGCTGTGGAAGACCGTAGCCAGCTCTTCCCTCCATTGTTTACATTTGCATCACTATCCCACAAGAAGAAGTAAAATCGTAAGAATAAAGTAAAAATATATATTTTTACTAAGGAAAATGATAAAAATAGTAGCACACAGTGACTTGGGTAAGTAACTTTAATCTGATTACTGGATTGGAAATAACTCGTTAGATTACTCGTTACTGGAAAAAAATGGTCAGATTAGAGTAATGCATTACTAAGTAATGCGTTACTGACATCACTGAATGGTACACAGTAATATTTCTCTCTGTGCATATACACTCACTGCCCAAATATGCAGTTTAGAATCTACTGTTGTAAGGTCGCCTAAACCTTTTACACAGTACTGAATGCTCACATTGAATTGTGCCTAATTATAGTTATGTAGAAGAGAGTAGTCACTATGCACAATAATAATTCTGCTTTTTTTTTGCCCATAATGTCCAGGCATGTGTGTACTCACTAGTGTGTGTATGTATGTGTTCACTGCATGGATGGGATAAAGATGGAGGTCAAATTCTTAAATTAGTTTGTCCTTCTTATTATTATTTTATTCTTATAATATTTGCAGGGTTAATGTAAAATGCTTGACTTTTAAACTATCAGATGAGTTGAAGGGGATGAATATGGCCTGAAGTCTTGCCAGAGATTTGAAAACTCATTTGAAAATGACATTGGAGGTGGACAACATTGCTGCTGCAATGACAACTACTGAGAAAGCCTTGACTATCCCAAATGTCAGATTTCAATTAATTTTTTTAATCTGATGGAGACAATGAGTCATCTGTGATCTATAGTTTTTTGCTTTATAATGATTTTCTGAAACCATGGTAACCTGTTCATACATGCCAGTGTTAGGCTGTGGCAGGGGAGGGATTTTCCATGTTCATCAAATACCTGCTCACTGCTATGCACTGTGGTGAAAACATTGTTTAGTTTTTCCTTCTTCTTTCCCTTTTAACCTGATTGTATGATCCTTGTCTGTCATCATGTGATTGATCACACACATCAACACAACATTCAGTCAGTGCTTGAAGTGCCCATGGTCAAGTAGTATGATGAAAAGATCATCTATAATTATTAATTAACAATAAGAGAGATTTGCAGAGAGAAAATAGAAAAGATTTGTATGACTAATTTACACATGCTCACCTCTGCCTCTGAGTTGGATTACCAGGTAATTTGACACATATCTCAGAACCTGAGAAACACCCATTTGATTTATATTACGGTGAAATCTGGAAAGTAACTGAAGAAATTACCAATCTGGTACAAGAGTAAAATGCGGGAAAATAGTTTTAAAAAGTGAGACTCCCAAGAAAGTTAGAATGTTGGCAGGTATGGCACATACACTTTGAAAACAAATTGTTTAATTCTTTCGGTAACACTTTCTATGAAGCCTGCATTTATAAGTCATTATAAATGTGTTTATAACTCTTTATAACTTGGTAATAAAGATTTGTAAGCATACTTATAAACTCTAATAATGCATCATGAGGCTCTAATTATATATTATAACTCAGGGTTTGATGACCTGTTATAACATTAATGTTATAATTCATTATAATGTATTATAAGCAAATAATGGTCTGTGCTGTTATAAAGACCATACAATTACAATTATAAAGCATTATGAACATTCAAAATGTCATCACAGAGTGCTTCAAGTAAAGTCATTGACATTTGAAGTTTAATATGATATCAGAAAATACAATGCACATTGTGTGCCTGAAAATGTGTTACAACTGAACTTGACTGAACTACATGTACTCAGACAGAGTGAAATTACTGTATTTTCTTATGTCATATAAAACCTCATGTCAGTTACTTTACTTGACGCACTATGTGATGACATTTTGAATGTTCATAATGCTTTAAAATTGTAATAAGCCCTTTATAACAGTGGCTTTTAGAATTCATAATAATTAATTATAACATTAATGTTATAACATGTTTATAAGTCATCAAACCCTGAGTTATAATATATAATTAAAGCCTCGTGATGCATTATTAGAGTTTATATGTATGCTTACAAAGCATTATTACCAAGTTATAAAGAGTTATAAACACATTTATAATGACTTATAAATGCAGGCTTCATAGAAAGTGTTACCATTGTTTCTCACTTATGACACAATAAAACACAATGATAACACAATAAGAACAAAATACAACCCTTTAGTTTGGAGTACAAGTTAGACACAGCTGCACCACAGAATTCACACTGGTAAGCTTACAGTAATCTTTAACTTGCGTCCATGTACTGAAAAGTGTATTTTCTACTCAGACATCACTACACATAAGTACCATGCATTTTCATGTTTTCCAATGTTTGATTTTGTAGGTCATTCGAACATAAATTGAATGAAAATGTCATGATGAAAAGACCAATAGAAATGCTGCTTGGAAAATCTCTTTACATTAACTTGTAAATTGAGAATGTTTTTGTCTTGATGTTCAGGATGGCAATATTATCATTTCTAGTTACTTATTTTTGTAGTTTGAAAAGTTGGTGTACCTGTTTGCAGTGATGAACAGTGTTAGTAAAGCTAAGAGTCCTACTGACTGGGCTATGACTTGCTCTGTGTAAGATGAACAATCACAGCAACCTGACTCCTATCTTTCAGGAGCTCTGTCGCAAGAGGTGCATGAATAGCAATATCTGATCCACAAGGATGTACAAAGAAAGATATTCATAGAGTCGAGAGTGCAGACTCACTTTAATGCAGTAAGTTCTTGTCAGTATATACAGAGTATGTGAATTATACTTTGGAATCGCTAACTAGCTTTACTTCTTGAGCTGTCTCTTAAGTTGTTTTCAATCTATATGATTATTATGAGGTACTTACTCTAGTGGGTGCAGTTAGACAGCATTCTTGTCAGCTACATTTTTGTGAGTTAATTTTTGGTAAAGCAATTGTAGCATCCTTATCATTCAAACTGTTGATGTGTTTGATATTCATGTAGCTGATGCTTCACCATTAAAACTTATGACTTACAACATCCAACACTGTAATTTACATTACCATTCAAAAGTTACATTTTACATGACACACATACTTTTACTTCTGAATAAAAGTGTTTGAGGCAAATGCTGTTTTTGAGACAAATGCTGCTGCTCAGGATACTCAATGTTCTATGGCAGAAGGATGAAGTAGGACAGTGTAACTACTCTCTCAGAACCACTCTCCCAGATTGGGGACTCTCCCAAAACCAACTCCAAGACCCATACCAGTCTGCCTTCAAACCTGCACACTCCACTGAAACAGCCCTGATAGCTGTGACTGAAAAACTCAAGACAGCCTGCCTTTTGATCTGCAAAACTGTCATCGGTTCTCATCCTACTTGATCTCTCTGCAGCCTTTGATACGGTCAACCACAAGATCCTCCTGTCAATACTCTCTAACCTCGGGATCACTGGCTCTGCAATCAAGTGGTTCAGATCTTATTTAGAGGGTCACTCGTACCAGGTAACATTGAGTGGGTCCACATCCGCTCCATGCAGGCTCTCCACTGGTGTCCCACAAGGCTCAGTACTGGGTCCTCTTCTTTTCTCACTTTACACTCATTCTCTTGGTGAAGTAATTTCTTCTCATGGATTCTTGCACCACTGTTACACCGATGACACTCAACTGATGCTTTCCTTCCCTCCTTCTGACACTCAGCTATCCAGCCGCATTTCATTGTGTTTGGCTGACATCTCCACTTGGATGACAACCCACCACCTGAAGCTCAACCCTAGCAAGACTGAGCTCCTATTCATTCCTCGAATGACTGTTCTGCATCTTGAACTTCCTGTCCTGTTTGAGAACTCCATCATCGTGTCATCTCAAGAAGCAAGAAGCCTTGGGGTGATTCTCGACGACCAGCTATCATTTTCTACTCACATCGCAAATGTGGCATGGTTGTGCAGGTTCATCCTCTTTAACATTTGATGGATCCAACCCTTTCTGACCCAGGATGCTACCCAGGTGCTTGTCCAGTCTCTCGTCATCTCAAGACTTGACTACAGCAACTTACTCCTGGCTGGTCTTCCTCTAAGAGCCACCAGACCCCTGCAGTTGATCCAAAATGCAGCTGCTCGACTGGTCTTCAACCAACCCAAGTTCTCTCACATCATTCCTCTGCTGCGTTCACTTCACTGGCTTCCTGTAGCTGCCCGCATCAGATTCAAATCCCTGATGCTCGCCTACAAAGAAAGTAATGAACTAGCCCCTCTCTACCTAAATGCAATGGTCAAGTCTCGAGTTGCACCTCGATCCCACCATCCTTCAAGACACGTGGAAGGCTAACATCTCGACTCTTTTCTGTTCTTGCACCAAAGTGGTGGAATGAACTCTCACTGACTGTGCAGACAGCAGAGTCCCTCACTGTCTTCAAACGCAGACTGAAGACCCATCTCTTTATGGAGCACTTAAATCAGCACTAGTTTAAATCTCTTGTTGTAATGTGTTATGCTCATATTGTGGATAATTGTATATCTTTCCTTCCTTCTAGGTATTAGTAATGGCTGGCCTAACAATGTCTGAACTGAAGAGTTGCTTGTACTCTAACCTGTCTTTAACTAGCAGAGATAATTCTCTTATGGAAACAAAGCACTGTTGTACGTCGCTCTGGATGAGAGCGGCTGCCAAATACTGTAAATGTAAATGTCACCACCTTTTAGCTCAGTTTCAGTGTCTCTCACAATTTGTCAACAAAGAGTTTATAGGCTTTAGTACAGTTCATCATGGAGTATAGAAATGTGATGGGTGTGTTAGCATTATTGCTATAGTATTAAATGCATAATATATATAGTATGAAAATGATAACCTTGTCTTTTTCAAAGGTGTAACAAATGAGGCAGGTAAGGGTGCAGCTACACAGGACTTTTATTAAACCAATATCAAACCTTAAGATCAGCCCTAAGACTATAAGCAAATTCCAAGATTTCAAAAACTTTACAGTTAACACACTCCAATTACACACTTAGAACCACACACACTGTCGAGAATCTGCCAGTCACGCACAGTGTACTCTCAACTGGAAGTGACCGTCCACCTGGAGAACTGCATCGAGCATTAGGAGGAATTACCCAGGACAGAGTGCCAAACCATCTCTGGTCATACACACATACATTCATACACACACAGACATGCACATTCATTCACACACACCAGGCTCATTTTTAGAATAGCCAATTCACCTGATATCCATGTTTTTGGACTGTAGGTAGAAACCGGAGTCCCCAGAGGAAACCCACACAGACACAGGGAGAACAGGGAAACTCCACCCAGATGGGGACTTGAACCTAGATTTCAGTGCTGAGAGGTGAACATGCTAACCACTAAGCCACAGTGTCAGCCACTAACATATCTCCTACTCTAGTGTATCCACATATTCCTATGTCCCATGTGCCTTGTACACAATATGTGCTAAACTTCTGGCAGAGAGTAAACAGCTGTACTCAAGTCTGTAAAGTCACTGTCAACAACTATATAATAAAAAGCAGCAACACTATCAAATTCCAACCTTCTACTATAGAGTATCTAGAGCAGCAGCATTTGTGGATTGTCTCCAAATGACTATAAAACGGCATTTTCTTCTGAAATAAAAGTATGTTTTATCGTGAGAAATTCTGGGTGACCTCAAACATTTTTAGTGGTACTGTTAATAAGTGAGGTCAATAATTTTTTTCATGTTATGGACTCGTTATGGACTATAGATAGAATATGATGTTGCATGTAGCCCTCGGCATTGCCTGGGGCCTCCACATCATAAGGATGAAGAGTAAATGAGTATTAATTTTATTTCTCTGGATATACTGGGTGGTTGTCACTGGTCATACCAATCAATTCCACTGATCCAAGCTGAGCCCTTTTCCTCTTAATGTATGAGTAGTTCTGATGGATACCTTCCCACATCCCCAAGCCAATGTGCAAACATTATTGCTAGTATCTCAAAAATTGACAATATTCAGGAGAGAAATGAAAAGGAGCACAGTGGAACAAAACGAAATGTATGTGAGGAGGTATGCTAATGTATTAGTCATATTACTGGGGTGTGATTTAATTTCTGCGCAGTGTTTTGCATTAGCTGCCTCCGCTGTAGTTGAGTGCAGTTCTTCTTATCATCACATTACATCCTTCAGTCAAAAAGACAATTGCAGATTTATCTGATAGAGTGTAGAAGAAAAGCAGTGAGAAGACAAAAAAACAAGCCTTTGATTAGATTAAATCCTAGAAACAATAGATGGGCATTTATTTATTTCTTTTATTGCCTATTTATTATGTAGTTATGAATAAATAAGGGTGCACTATGTCTCACTTGTTAATTATTAATTGCTCAAAAACATTAAAACCATCTGATTGGTGGATGGCAAAGCCTCTTAGGGCACCAACGTCCTCCTGTAATCAGTAGTAAATATTTCTGTGACTTGTGCCACAGTAGCCCTTCTGACTGAGAGCATGAGGCTGCATAGCCATACAATGGTCAGATGGCTTTGTGGTATTATTTTTGTGGCTTTTTGGTCTATTTTGTATTTGTGTAGCATTACAGTTAAATACAGCAAACCCTGTAAAATCCCTTTAGGACTTTCTGTACTAAAACTAATAGCTGAAAGCTCCCTCTTGTGGAGAAGTTTAAACTAAACCTGCTAAATGTGTGGGAGTGAGTTACAGGTCAGGTCAATGAAATGATTTGCATTTAAAAATTTAATATTGGTGTATTGCCTGCATTTTCCAAAATATATGTATTTTTCAAACTGTTGAAGTAATTTTTTGTGCTTAAAAGCATTATGTCTTAAGATTTTTAAGTGATTTTCACTTTTGATAATCAATACTTCATCCTTCATTGAACTATTTGAGAGTTTAAGAGTATTAACTTATGACAACTTCCACTGCCATATCAAAAATGAGAATGTTGTGAAAAAAGTTCATTTTTTGTTCAGAATATAATTCAAACAGAATATAATTCAAGCCTTTTTTATTTTAATATTGATTAGTATGGCTGATCATTTATGAAAATCAGAAATCCTGAACCTTATTAGAATAAAATAATTATAATATTTAATTTCA
>BRDA01017236.1:0-12310 GCA_036984385.1 Crenuchus spilurus | reverse complement strand
AAAGTACAGTCATATTGTTACTAGTGTTCTGTGAATATTGATCTCAACAGCTAGTCTTGCTTTGAATAAATTCATATAGCAATAAAGAACAGTGCATTTTTAATGCTCCTTGTAATAAATGAATGTCTAAAGCATAGAGTACATGAGCTTAGCTTGCTTAGGTTATGAGTTATTCAGCTGGATTTACTCACGTACTCATTCACTCATGCGTCATACACATATCATCAAGCAATTTACTATTCTAGGAGTGTAGCTGATTGAGAAACACAAATAATGGATCTGCTTATGAGTTATTTACTCATGTCTCATGGCATGTCTCAAAATGTTTCTCCAGGATCAAAGAGTGTTCAAGCAATGTTCAACCTAATCTCTACCCAACAGTTCTGAATTTTATTGTTGATTACCACAGACAATATTTTTTTATATAAATTAATTTTTCCTTTAAAAAATAAGAAAGTATACATATACAGTGGAACCTCACTTTTCATCATTAATCTGTTTATTTAACTAATTTTAATTAAAGTGTCTGATGATAAACAAAATGAATGATAACTGAAGTGGTTTCCCATAAGAAATTATGTAAATTCTATTAATCTGTTCCAGACACTCCAAAATATTAACAAAAATACATTTTATATAGAATAACTATAGTATGAAATGCATAAATGGACATTTAACAGCACTCTTAGCCACAGCCTTTGTTTTGTACACCTGTCCTTTGGGTTCTCTGCCGCAATTTGTTTTCGCACCCATTTTCAGGCGATAGTGCTACACGCCGTCGATTTACTGTGACGTCTTTTAGTCTATTTTGAGCATTATTATTTGGGGGTTTCTCAAGTCTTTTTTTGTGAAGCTCTTTAGCTTCTGTCTGCTCTGCTCTTCCACTCATAAGTCTGGGTATGGTCCTATGACATCTTCTTAGCATATGGAAATGTGTCTAGAGAGGTTTGTTTTTGGCACACTCAATAAACAAGCACAAAAAACACTGAACAAATAATAGACATTTTTCAGATGAACGTGCTGGGTGATGCTCACTCAATGAGAAACAAGGTCAGAATGAACGAAAAACACATGAATGAGTGATGTACAGTGGTAACCCTACTTAACGAGTTTAATCCATGCAGGAGACGAGCTCGTTAGCTGGTTTGCTCGTTAGCTGGATGCATTTTCCCCATAAGAATACATGTAAAACTGATTAATCCGTGTCAGCCGGCTGGTGTACTGTGGTATCTGGCATCAGGATCTGGCTTCAACAGACCCTTTAGGTGGACCTGTTACAGATCAGACTTTTTGCTCCTACACACAATCTTCCGTTGAATTAAACTTTGGGGAATTTGGAGGCCACAGTTTGGCTGCTGACTGAAATCATCCTACAAGCTTTGCTGCTTGGGACATGCTGTGACCCAGTTGGTTGGCCATAACTACTTGACTCTTGTCAAAGTGGCCAAAGTCTGTATGTTTACATAATTTTCTCCAACCCAGTGTCTCTGAGAACGACACTGTTATGAGATCAGTGTTATTCTCTTCATCTGTTATTGGTATTATTATCATTTATTTTTGTACTTTGCTTATTAAATGCATTTATTTTTGACAAGAATCATGTCAGTCATTTGTGTGCATACATATGCTGAATGAAAAAAAATCAAAGCGCTGTTTTTTATTGTTACTGGAGCTCCTTTTTGTTCTAAAATTGGATAAAACTTCATAAGAATAGGCTTTGTTATGATACCCTATGATGCAGATGTGGCAGACAAAGATTAAGGTAAAAAAAAAAAAAATGCTGGAAAGCCCCTTTAAGCCCCACAGACAGGTATAGTAAACAATACATAAAGAATAAGCTCTCTGGTGGTACTAATAAAAACATGTTTTGTTTGAGCTAAAACTAAAACCAGCCTGCTTCAATCCTCTGCTCCTACCATCCAGGAGTAAAGAGTAAAAAAAACACAGTATCAAATCAACCTAGCTTTTTCCTTTTCAAAGTAAAACACACTGAGAAGTGGACTTGTCTAAAAAGCATAACAAATAAATTGGTGAGAAAGAACAGTGAAAGTTTTCGTCTAGCACTCCGCCTCGGCCGTGTGCTGCTCCTAGTTGGTGTTGGATCAGGTTTTGTCATTACAGGTGCAGTAGAGTATTGTTTCCGACCATAGCCGCTGGTGGAATGGCGTGACATTGTATTTTTAGGCTCCCCAGGTTTCCTGAGTTGAGCTGAGACCAGCGAGCACGAGCAGGCTTCTAGCACTCCTTACTAGGCACATTCCAACATGTAGCCCCATCTTCCACTAAACCATTTTAGACTGTTTTCTTAAGAAAAACAATTCATAGCCCGTTTACTACAAAGCTTTAAAGCAGGGGGAGAAAATTAGACATGAGACACACCTGAGAGGCAAACAAAACCCAAATATAAGCAGAGCAGTGATCAGAAAAAAACTGCTTAATGAGAGCTTGTGAAATTGGTGAAATTGTTGTTTTTGAAGAGAGGCCCCTCACTAAGCTGTGAAGCTGGCAGTTTTACTTACAGCTGCACAGAAGCACATACAAGAGCACAGGAAGTTAAGTCTGCTGCAGTGAACATCAAAGAAGCCCTTCCATCGGAGAGCAATTTCCATGCATCATGGCATATTTCTTATTTCACAGATTTGCTTCATTCACCATGTTTTGTTCAGTTGTGCTTTACTTATGAATGGTGGCTGGTTGGTGGATGTGTCAAGGACAGTGAATGTACAGCATGATGAGCCTCTGTGCTGTGGAGCTCCTATTTGCCTCATTTCCTTGATGACAAAGTACATATCTAAAAAAAACAAGAGACTATAGGACCTGGGAGGAAACATTTGTTCTTTACGACATCTACATTCAACTTCAGAACAAAATATCCTCAGTTACATGAACAGATACATTAACTAGAGTTTACGATGTTCAAAGCTTCAGTACTCTTTTAATGCAGTTGTGTAACTCATCACCAGTGATATGAGTTGAATTTTTCACAGGATTGCACTGATACTACTTTAGCATTAAAAAATGTTCACCCAGAAATGTTTTTTTTACAGATTTTTCCACTTACCTCAGATGTATTTAATCAATTAAGACATGTTCAGTATCCAAATTTTAGTTATTTAATTTTGAACTGGAGTTGTGTAGCTAACAAACACTAGAACTCAATAGTCACCTAAATAGCCAAGTAGTTTATTTCACAATGCATTGTGAGTTCTCTCAACTCATTCAAACCACATCCATGTCTTAATTAAGGACTCACAGAGTAGCTAATGTGGTTTAGCACACAGTATGAACTATACAAATGAACAAAACCTCCCGACCACTTCAGGGCTGGTAGAACATTGGTGTTGGATCAAATTCAGCCCACAGACATACTGTAATTGTTGATCTTACTTAAGATATGGATTAGGTTGTGGTGTGTTGTTAGACATTATGGTAATGTATTTTGACCAAAAAAACTGGGATATATAAGTGACTACTGATACCTTATATTTGTTAGCAATATAAGACCCCCAGCACCAATTGTGAACTAAAAACGCAAAATATTGATTCCACCTACACAGTAAATCTGCCAGTGTTAAATCAACACTACTAGAGTTAAATTGACACTGAGAGTGTTACATTTTGACACCCTCAGTGTTAATTTAACTCTAGTGTTGATTTAACACTGGTAGATTTACTGTGTAAGGAAAGTGTGAACATATGTGAATATTGCATTTGAGTGAACATTTCTTTAGCCTATCATCTTCCTATTCTGTACAATTATCATGTGTATGTGAATGTGTACATCTGTATACATCATCAGTGATGTCAGTAACGTTACTTAATAACGCATTACTCTAATCTGACCATTTTATCCAGTAATGAGTAATCTAACGTGTTATTATTTCAAATCCAGTAATCAGATTGAAGATACTTACCCCAGTCACTGTGCGTTACTATTTTTTATCATTTTCCTTAGTAAAATATATATTTTTTTTACTTTCTTCTTGCAATTTTACTTCTTCTTGTGGGATAGTGTCACAAATGTAAACAATGGAGGAAAGGGTTATCAAACAAAAACGCAGGCTATGTTCTGCCACAGTCTTTGACTCCGTGCAAACTTCTGCTACTTACTACTTAAAACAAAACAGGATTTATTTATTTATTTATTTTTTTTTATGAGACAGTAACCCTTTATTGCAGTACTACACTATAAACTAGAAACATTAATTTATCTAGTTTAAACCAAAATATTACAAAAACTGTCTCATGTAATCCAATTATCTTAAACCAATAGTCAAAAAATTTAATTACTTGTGAATACAAAAAGATAAAAGGTTTAATATTTTTAGTTATTGGCCCATACACACCAGAAGCTGGACTTCAGTGTAAAACCAGTAAGTGGGGAGAGCTAAAGTAGTTGAGAGGGCAGTATGTACAGGTGCTGTTCATAAAATTAGACTATCATGAAAAAGTTGATTTATTTCAGTGATTACATTCAAAATGTGAAACTTGTATAAAATATTCATTCATTACACACAGACTAATACACTTCAAATGTTTATTTATTTTAATTTTGATGATTATAACTCACTACTATGCTCACTACCATATACACTGTGTTTTGTTTTGAAAAACCACTCCTTGCTGCTCTAATGCTGTGAACAACAGAGTCGATGTTCAGTTTTGCCAATACAGAATTAACAGTTAAATATGTGAGGTCAAGAAAGATTTATAAAAACAAGTATTTATCATAAGTGAAGTCAAGAAAGACTGTATTTTATTTTTATATTTTTTAAAACATATTTAAGATAATTCAAAAGAACCGTCTTTTTCTATATAAAACATGTATTTTTTCTGGAAATAGTTTTTAAGTTCAACTTTAAATGTCAGGAGATACATTGTTGCTGTTAAAAATGCATTTCAAATAAAGTGAGTATTGACAAAACTGGTTGTCATTTTTTAGAGGTGGTGGGGGGTGTTGTCTGCAGCTGCTGAATGCAACTAATAAAGTAACTTGTAATCTAACTTAGTTACTTTTAAAATCAAGTAATCAATAAAGTAACTAAGTTACTTTTTAAAAGACTAATCAATAATCAGATTAATTTTTCAATGTAACTATGCCATCACCGTATATTGTAACCTGTAATCCACAATTCACATAACTATACAGTGGTAACCCTACTTACGAGCATCCCTATTAACGAGTATTCCAGGTAACGAGTCAAGATCTCATAATATTTTTGTTCCAGGTAATGACTAAAATTCCAGCTAACGAGTAGTGTACATTTCTTCAAGTATGCCAAACCTCTAGGGGCACTGCGGTTGTAGCATCTCCTAGATGCTACCGTAGAAGAAGAGGTCAGTCAATAACTTTGACCGCTGTTCAGTAAAAGTGAAAGTGCCTGTTGAAAGCGATGCTAAGGAAGCAAAAGGTAGTGAACAAGAAAGTTAGATACATTTTACTTTTACTTTTCATATGATAAGTGTAACCATGCAGCCGCCAGCCTACACGAGCACCGTCGGTCTCCCTCTCATTAGCGGCCAGCCTACACGAGCGTCGTCGTCGTCACGTTTATGTTTAAAAAAACCCATATAAACACATTATTTAGCATATTAAAGTATACTGTATATTGGCCGGCTGACATGGATTAATCAGTTTTACATGTATTCTTATGGGGAAAATGCATCCAGCTAACGAGCATTCCAGCTAACGAGCTCGGCTCCTGCACAGATTAAACTCATAAGTAGGGTTACCACTGTATATATATCATAACCAGTCCAACTGGTTATTATGGTGGTGCAAATGGTTTGCAATGGTATCAATAGGTCATTGCAATAAAAATGCTAAATGTTTGATATCTGGTTGCTATGGTGCTGGTAATGAATGCTAGTATGTTGCTAGGTAGTTGCTGGGCAGTTGCTATGGTACAATACATTATGGTACAGTGTGATGAAGTGATTGCTATTGCATTTTGGGCAGTTGCTATGATGTTGTTTGCTAGGGTGGTTGTTAGGTTGTTGCTAGGTAGTTGCTATGCACTTGCTATGGCATTCTAAGTGGTTGCTATGGTGTCTCTGATGATTTCTTTGGTGTTGTTAAGTCATGGCTGTGGTACCCTGTATGATTGGTTGGGTGTTACAGTTGTATTATAGCATTGTTTTGCTAAACTTTTACTGGTCATTGCTATGGAAAAAGAAGTCTGTTGCTACACAGAAAATGTATGTCGAAAAGTTGTATACAAGTCAACATCACACAATTAGACTGAATGATTTGGCGGTGGAACAGTGTTTGATATCTTAAAAACTGTTACAACATACATGCTGAAAATCCAGCAGGAAAAAAAATATAAAAAGAAAGCAGAAGAATAATAGAAATCAGATGATAATACAGTTTTAGATTACACAACCAAACAAATGCTTTGTGAGTTATGATCTCAGTGACACAGAGCTTTAATTCTTACAGAAATATTAGCATATTGATTTGTCTTCTGTGTTATTTATGTAAACATGTTTAGCTCATGCTTGTGAGTGTAATGTTGTTGATAAAATATCAATGACCAAACCATTTTGATATAACAGCCATATATGTAGGCTAATATAAGCTTGTAGTGATGTAGTGGGTTGAGTAGTTTCTATTGTTCTTCTGAGAGAACTGGGAGCTCTCCTTGTAAATCATATTTTTTGTCATATCAATGTAAATAATATACTTTCTTGGCTTTTTAAAGGTATTCTTTAAAAGGAGAAACAGTGTGCTAGCATAAGCCTAGTGTTTAGATAGCAGTTAGTGTATTTTACAAATGAGGAATAACATGACAAATGTTGCTAGGCTGCATGAAAATTATAGCCAATCGAAACACTGCATGCGTCACCAATGGCGCATTTTTGTGGTTAGTTGTTATCTACCCACAAACGGTTTTCGCAATTTCAGGCAGTTGATACACACAGATGTGAAAAAGTGAACATAATGTGAGTTTAACTCAAGCAATGATCTGTTTTGGTACAAGTGTTTACACTGACGCTTGTCATTGATTATGTCCAAAGAGATTAAGATCTCATTACTTTCTGAATGATACAGTGACGTTCTTTGCCAACACTTACATTCAAACATGCAGTGATGTGAGCACTAATTGGAACTTGAATAGGGCTGCCTTTCCATGTTATGAGAGACGTTTGCTGCTTAATATCTGCTGTCTTATCACATTCAACGAATTCCACATCACTCATCTTATGTTCTGAAAGCTCCACTAATGAGAATATTGTGAAAAAGTTAATTTGTGTTCTAAATATAATTCAGAATGCTAAACTTACAAATATTTATTACGTATAAATCCGTCATTAATGTTGATACATTTTGAATAGTAATTTACTCAGACGTGAAATATTCTAACAATTTGAGAATCTGGATTTCTGATTTTCATGAGCTATAGGCTTTTGTCACTTACTGTTGATTACACATAAACACTACTAACCCTATTCAGATTAGGTTTAATTTCCATGGGTTTCTGGTCTAATTTTAGCTTTCACAAGAGCTCCCCTGTGATTTTATTTACATCCGGACGTATCATTTCTGTGTTTTCCCCCTCATCCCCTAGGAAAAATAGAGGCTGATACACCTTCTGCTTTTTAGACTCTAAGCTCGATTGATCATTTTAATCCCATACAGTCACATATATCTGTAAATTTCCATACAGACATTATCTCATAAAATAAAATTAAAAAATAAAAAAATAGGCCACATTCAAATTCACCAAAAACCTCACACTCAGCAAATCAACAAATATTAAAGTCCTTGAAGAGATTCTTAATTATGTAGTTGGTCTTGATGGAAGATTTTCTACTCTGTATGCTGTATGTGGAGGAAACTTGAACTAAAATACATAAGAAAGACAAGACATATTACAAAAGAATACAAGCTTACTAAAGGAGTTATTATAATCACAGCTACATATACAAATGAACTGTGATCATATTATATAATGTAGACCTACTTTTGTTTTGCAAACTACTTTTGTTGTGGTCCATCCTTCCATTTCACACCATTCGCACCACACCCACACCACACCCAACCGCATGTTAAATCCCTGCCACCCCTAGGTCCATCTTCAGGGGCGTAACAATGTTCCTACATTGTAAATGAATACTGAAGTCATCCAGACTCTGACTGAACACATAAGGAATCATGTACTAAACTTAAAAGTGTTAAACAAACCAAAATGTTTTAGATTTTACTTCAAAGTAGACACACAACTGATGTCTCAAACACATTAAGAGGCAAGAAATGCAAGTCATGAACTCTTGATGAGGCACACCTGTTAACTGAGAGCCATTCCAGGTGACTACCTCATAAAGCTGACTGAGAAAATGCCAAGAAAGCTGCCATCTAAGCAAGAGGTGCCTACTTTGAAGAATGTAAAATATAAACATATGCTGGTTTGTTTACTTGTTTGTTTACTAAATAATTACAGATGTATTTCTTCATAGTTCGGATGACTTTTTTATGACTTATTTATTTATTTTTATTTATTTTTAAAAAATGAAAAACCACTGAATGTGCAGAAGGTGTGTCCAGACTTTTGACTGGTACTGGATGACTTCTGAAAATGAAAATCTAGTATTAGCTGTTAACAGAACTGGTAGACATATGGCACCTGTGGTTATGGAATGGTACTGTAATTACAGTAAAGGATAAAGGGAAAAACTCAGGCAGACAGTGCTCTAGTGTAGCAATGGATAACAGGTTAGCTCTATTGATTTGTATTGCATTCAACGAGTTCTTTCTTAATATAACTGTACATTCTGTCTCTGGTGCTCATTATAAGCCTGCAAGGGCACAAAAGACATGCTTGGTTAGAAACAGCTGCACGTTAGTTACTGAAAAGCTGAGAAGCTAGAAGTACACCTCAGCCAAAATGGCAAAATGGCAGAAATCCACATTGTTTACTTATGGTCACAGAATGAAACAGTAATTACAGTAAAGGATAAAGGGGGAAGCTGTGATGTGGCTCAAAACCAGGAGCTGTACCTGTTGACTGCCTACACTGCCCTCTCCCCAACTGTTTTGGTTAACGCTGCAGTTTCTGACATTTCTTCCCCGCTATTTACATTCGCTGCTTTCACCCATAGGTGCTAGGAGGAATGTACACATTCTCACGGTGTGGTGAGTCATTCATGCATCACTTAACTCTTTGAGCACTTCCCGGCAGCTGGAACTGGGGGTAGGCCCTGAGTCAAGCTGAATATGAATCAGTAGATACATGATCACAAGAAGAGCATGCAGTGTGAAAGAACTGATACAGTTTTCCTTCTAAACAACATGAAGAGATGTTCATTTTGCTAGAAGAATATTAACTTCCTCAAAGGCTACAGCATTACCGTTTTGAGGGAGAACACCTATCATCAACAGGACAAACCACACAGCAGGTTTCCTCCACATGTTGTTGTCCGAGTCAGAGGGAGGTCTGATATAACAGGGGGAACATTAACTTTGCCTAGTTCCATAAGATCGAACTGAAAATTTATCAGAGCAGCTGTGTAGTGCACCATCTAGTGGAGAACTCAAAGTATGAATGTTTTGGCTAAATCCAGAGCATGTAATTGGGCAAGTATTATTATTATTATTATTATAGAAAATTTACCCCAGAAGGGTAATGTAGCAGTGCTCAGCTGTCCAAAGAAAATCAAGTATCTCCAAAATGGTCATTTCACAGGAGAGAGCAAAACTCTATTTCCTTCTAATGCAAGTTCATGTAGACATTTCATTCAAAGCAACTTGATTATTTCTTTGTTCAAGCATCACTAACAGATGTGCAGTGATGAAATGCTATGAAAATCATGTTTCACTATACAGATTTGCATAAACCTGTTTACATGATGAATTAATTAGAGGTTGACTGATTTTCAGCCTTGGTCAATTATCAGAATCAACATGAAAGATTTTTCAGATGATCAGAAGCAACACTTGAATTCTGTTTCCATGCTGATAGAAGTGTATATCTGACACGAACATGATAAGAAACACTTGTCTTTAGTCTGGAACAATATTACACATCTTTACACAAATGTGGACCACATGAGCAAATACATTAAAAATGCTTTTTCACAATTTTCACCACTTCATAATCTTCTAATATTAAACTGAAATGTTTAATAATATTCAATATTATATGATATTAGATCATTGGAATTGAATGCTATTGTAAAGGTATCATTAAAGCAGGAGAGAACAAGTCAAATTGATGCTAAAATGTCTCTGATTAATTCCAGCTATTATTCTATGCCACCATGGTAACACAAAAGCGTTGGAGTTTCTTTCTGAATGTGACTATTGCTGGGGCTGCTGCTATGGATTTTTCTATTAAAGGAAAACCACTTGAAGGACCAGTCTCTGAACTTTTTAGTTCCCACCTGCCTTAGCAATGGAAAGGGTTCAATACTCTGTGTGATTGCTTCACTGCTAGTAGTCTCCCAACAGATTTCAACAGTTCAGCCATTCGCACACTGCTGGTTCCACTGAAGGGATGTCTCCTACACATTTTTTCATTTCCTAAAGAAAATCTTTGAAATACATCTCATCTTGGTATAAGATGAACACTGGAGATTGCAAAGGCCAGCATTTTTATCTCTAATATTACTTGTCTTACATGTGAGTCATTTAACAGATACTCTTATCCAGAGTGACTTACAGTTGGGGGTTAGGTGTCTTGCTCAAGGGCACTTCACTCCTGACCTGCCTGGGGATCAAACTGCCGACTTTCTGGTCACAAGACCAGATTCTCTAACCACCAGACCACGGCTGCCCCCATCTCATTACATATCACACAATGTACATATTCGTGACATATCAGCGTCTCAGTGCTTACTGAGTATGTGCTGAAAGTCTTATATGTAGTTTCAATAGCAAAAAAATGCTAATTTTTCATTTTTCGTCAAATGAAATGCTAATATTATGAAAGACAGTCATGCACTGATATGAAACACTGCACGCATTTAGAAAAGATATGTGAAAAACAATGAGATTTCCCTCGTCTGGTTTTTCCTGGCTAGGCTTGCTGATTCCTGTGAGAATGTGGCCATGTCTGCTGCTCACTTCTGCTAATTCAGCTTGTGACATCACCAGACTCTGCTGCTCTCAGCCAATCTGTTGAGTTGCCCTCAACTCTGTGTGGTCATATCTGAGAATTTCACATGTACGTTACGGTGCACACGTACATATGTGTCATAGAGATCAAAGTCATGTCATTTACCACCATGCCCTCTCTTCTCATATATGACACAACACTTACATTTACAACTCTGGATATTCACTTGTTGGATCAAACACACACTTTTTTGTCACCATTCTTTGTCAGCAGTTATGTGTTGTGTACAGTAGGATGTTGTTATGAAAATGATGAAATTCTCTCAGTTACTAGTGTGGGAAGTAAACGCTAGGTTACTTCTGGTAAATATCTTGGCTGTAAAAGCACACATCAGAAGGAAAAAGTCCACACTCATAAGTAGTTTAATCATTGTTGTCCCCGGTGGAAAGTTACTGTAACTTACTCATCCTTCCAGGACACCGCTGTGAGTTAATATTATGAATATTATAATATTACGTGTAAATACTTACATGCTCTGAGCAGTATGAGTAAATTACAGTAACTTTACACCAAAGACACATAATGTACTCATCGTCAAGTCAAATTTGTTTATATACAGCTTTCGCAACTGATGATGTCATAAAATAGCTTTACATAGTAAGCATGATTAATCAGTAGTCATGAGTTAAAACTTCATTTATACTGTTTAGATATACAGTAAATGGGGTGACTCTGCATATTTCACAACAACACATATTTTCCAAAAAATCCACAAATGAGAAGTGTGAGGTAGGCCAGTGTCACTGCATTTCAATTCAGTTTGTCTCCCACAAGTTCAGTCAGTGAGCTTATAGGCTTTAGTACAGCTGTTTACTCTCCACTGAGGTTAACTGAAGTTATTAACATAACTGTAATAAGTGTATAATGTCCTAAAAAATTGCACCTACATGCCATGATGCTTCATGTGAAATATGTGCTAAACAGCTGTCATGTCATGTCACACGCCGTCAATTTGACCATCACCAACATGCCCATGGCCATTCTTGTCTTCACTTCACTGGCACAGTCTGCAGCCTTTGTTACTCTGCATCCCAAATATGTGAAAGAGTCCACTTGTTCCAGAAGTCTTCCTTCGACTCTGATCTTCAGTATATCTTCAGTGTTCGTCATCACATTTGTTTTAGCTGCATTGATCTGCATGTTATATTCCTTCGCAGCCTTCTCAGTGCGACTCACCAGCTCTTCTAGTTGTT
>BRDA01017233.1:7358-20821 GCA_036984385.1 Crenuchus spilurus | reverse complement strand
TGTTGTGGGGACTAAAACCTGTTTAAACACTCACGTTGTGGGGAACTTTTCACAAAGTAGGTCTCTGCAATGTAATGAATGGATTTTGAATGTAAAGACGTGTTTTGAGGTTAAGATTAGGGGTTAAGGTCTCAGTAAGTTTATGTAATGCCCCCACAATTCACAAAAACAAACGTGTGTGTGTGTGTGAGAGAGAGAGAGAGACAGGGGGTGGGGTGTGTGTGATGTGATTTAGATTAAAGAGTTCATCGAGTCTCTTCCAAAGTGAAACCGTGAAGTCACTCAGATCACAGAGTTTTGAAGAAGACTACAGAGTTGACCTCTCCCTGTATAAACAGACTTCAGTAAGAGCCTCTGAAACCTGAGACCCAGCAGTGACCATTACTGCCTCGTATGTTGATTTTGTGTGAAGCCAACATGCACACCGTGGACCTTTAGTAAACAAAAGTGAACTAGCACACACCTCTCACTGATGTTCAGGTTAGCCTAGCCTTTGTGTAGCGTTAGCCTCTCAGTGAGGCAGACTAACTGTCCTGCTGCTTTCTCTGTGTGTATGAACTTGTTTTGCTCTCTTTGTGGCGACTGTACGTCCTCACAATGAAAGGAACACGTCAAACCTGTCGACTGTCACAAGAAAACGAGCTGTATTAACCACAAATACGAGCACTTGTTTCGTTACGGAGGTTAAGATTAAGGTTAAACTCGCGTGCAGTCCCCACAAATACCGTAATACACACCGGTGTTAAAGCCTGGCGCGCTCCCATTGGTTGAAATGTGATCGCACAGCCGTCTGATAAGCTTTCACTTTCGAGTGTCTCATCTACAGCTGTGGCGACATGTTTTTAGGCTAAAGTGATGCTTTCAAAATGTAGACACGTCGAGGGATCCGGCGAGTTTAAGCGGATTCAGGTCAGTCGTCATGTTTTCTTTGTAAAGGTGTGATTAACGTGAGGAGACACTGACTGACTGACTACTCAGCTCAGTACAGTCTGCATGTACAACAGTCTGTGAACCTTTATACTACAGTCAGACTAAGACTAACGTGTTTTCTATTTACTACCTACCTAATAATGTCATTGCTTAAAATGGTTTACATTAAATCTCTAGCTGACTAGTCATTAATGTCATTTAATTAACATTAATTAACAATTAATGTACTGTGTAACTTTGTTTTGTTTGAAACTGAGAATGTATATGATGACTCATGTACATTCTGTATACAACTATAAGACTATATGACATTATACGAATAATCTAATTTTGCTTTATTTTTCAATTAAGAAAGGCTTTCATCCGCTAATAATAAGATAAATTAAATAATACCTGTTTTGTCTGAGTAGATTTTTGTAAAACCAATTACTACAAGTCCAGAGAAAAGTGAAACACTTTTTTCAACGGTAAGAGGACATGTATGTTTAAAAAAACAAAAAAACAATAGGAGTAAAGACACAACCAAATTAACATAATCTCTGGAACGAATTCACATCTCTATCTGCTTTATATACAAACTTTCAAGGTGTAACATTTATTTGCTATTATCTGTGTCTTATGTTTTATAATATATTAGTACTTCAACAGATACTTCTTCAACTTAAGACCTTTAGTCAAAGGTATAAGTACATACATGTTCCAGTAATTATATTTACAACAATATATCCATCCTTTACTGGTACACACCCACGGTCTGGTTTGTTTAGGTTCTGTATGAGTAAACTCCTCCTTCCTCCAGCTCTCATTAAATTCCTTTGCCTTTGTCTTTCTTTCTAGTCAGTCAGCGCCTACTCGTGCATGTCTAGAAACCATGGAGATACAGCCCAACAATTGGACCCTGCTATAGAATGGTCCAGCACAATGATTCTGACAATGCAGCTGTTCCACCAGGTCCATCCAAGCCAACTGAGGTCCCCAGTGCACCTTCAGCGCCACCGACACACTTCCGTCCATTCCGGCATCAGCAGGACCGCTTGCTTATCACCCAGACCACTGACTATCTGGCCAACAGCGGCTTTTACTGGGGTCCTTTGGACGTGGACGAAGCACATGCCCGATTGGCCGGCCTTCCCATTGGGACGTTCCTGATTCGGGACAGCATGCAGACAGACATTTTCTTCACCCTGAGCTACCGGGCTGCAGAGGGACCCACCAGCGTAAGGGTGCTGCTGAAAAGCGGAGCCTTTAGTTTGGATGGGAGCAAGCACACGTTCCCTTGCCTCTTCGCCTTGCTTCATTTTTATATCACGTCCCCCAAGAGGAGCCTGAAAAGGCCTTATCGGGGGTCAGAACCCCAGACTCTGCAGGAGCTCTCCAGGAGGGCTGTGGTACGGACTTATGGCAAGGAGAACATTGAAGGGCTCCCTGTAAGCTCTGGACTCAAAGAGTTTCTGAACTCATATCCTTTCACTATATAAGGGTATGTACCCTCACATGTATGATGAGTTATTGTGACCTTAAAGCAGCTAATTGGGCCTCGCCTTCAGTGCCAGGTTTGTTTGAGTGTTTGCATTTGTTCATTCAACAATTTGTCATTACTGTTACTACATGATGTGCACTACAGAATCTGATTTTAATTTAATCTGCTATGCAGAGAGTATGCATTTCATTTCAGATAATCTGTAAAAACAGGAAATGTCATCAGTTTTTTCATTTGTAAGATTAGTTTTGTAACAGTTCCTGTGATGTACACTGCAACAACAAACGTACTGTAACAGTAAGTGCAGAGGAATTATTTCAGACAGAAATGTTATGATTTTTGTCGTTTATATGTTTGTAAATATTACATTTTTGGGTTTAAACCACCACATTTTAGCTACTTGAATAATATGAACAGCTGTAGTTTTTCCCTGTAGTTTTCAAATTGCATTAATTATTACTACAAAAAAAAGAAAACTAAAGTAAAACCACTTTTATTTATCAGATAATCCGGAAAAATACTGCATTTGAATTTAACTCATGTATCTGATAAACTTTTTTGTTATGTGTTTATTGTTAAGCTTTTACAACAATTAAACAAATGTGAAAACTATCACAAAATCTTCTTCCCATGTCGACACCCACCACTCTCATTCTCACGCAGACGTGCAATAAATCAGCTGATCACTGGTGCATTTAGAAGAAACAGAAACAGAAACTCTTCTTCTTTAGAATTTCTGACGTGTGCGACGTCCTGGTATTCTGATTTGCTCTTTTGCTGGTTCCTTTAATCCCAAAAAAGAGAGACTGAATGCTGAGAAATGAGCTTCCTCAGCTGGTTTTTATTTGAGTGGTCTGTTAAAGTGTAGATGCTATGGAGTAGTGAAGGTTTGGGAGGTTTAGCACCTTTAGGTGAGGAAGTAGCCCCCTCTTGTGGACCTTAAGAGATCTAAATGAAGGATGGAGAAGCCTCTAGCTCATTGGTTTGTTATAATGTTTTTTTTTAATAATTAATTAATTGTTATATAATAATTAATTATGAGTGATTATGAATTATCAAATGATCTGTCAAATGGGAAATGATAGCAGGAACTTGCTGTGGAAAGTTTTCATCCTGTTGCCAGATGCTCATTTGCATCTGTAAAAAATGATTATATATATATATTTCTGATCATAATGATTTGGCCCTTGTCAAAGCCCTACATCAACATGTTGAAAAAGATGTATGTGCTGGTATTACAAGATAACAGATATTATTCATTAGTGATCTGTTTTGGCTCATCCAAAACAGTTATGACCCAGAGTCATGGACTCTACTATACCTCTGAAGGTGTCCTATGGTATTTAATGCTAAGATATTAGTCGCAGATCCTTTAACTCTTTAAGTTGTGAGGTGAAGCTGCCACACTTTTCATGAATGCTCAATCAGATTTTGTGATCTGGGGAATTTGGAGGCTACAGATACTGAGTACTGCCTTGGTGCTTCAGAGATGCCCAGTTGTCTAATCATAACTACTTGACTCTTATAAAAGTGGTCAGGTCTGCACCCTTGTATGTTCAAAACATCTACAAGAATCAAATGTCCACTTACCATCTAATATATGCCTGACCTTTACATATACCATTGTTATGATATCATTAGATGTCTCACTGATGTATATACAGAGATAGAAAATGAAGTAAAATGAAGGCTTGAACTCTTATCTTGATCTATTATTGATATAAGACTTAACATTTCAATATTTCATTAGAATTATGATGCTGTTATTGCTATTTTATTACTATTTCACTGAACAAGTGTCATGATTCGGTTACACATCACAGATTGTCACATTACCCATACACATTGGAGATGTTGTGTGCTATAATATAGAAGCCTATAACTGTCTTAAACTGATTGTTATCAGTTCCCTATATGCTTTTACACATTGCAACTCTAAAGCAGGGACCCTTAGCAGTTGATAGTAACCACAGTCTGATTAGACTGATAAGCTAGGAGAGAAAACACACAAGCCTTTTGCGTACCATCTCAGCAGTTATTTCTAGTTAGATTCAGACTTCCTATTTCTTTGGACCACCGTCCAAAAATGACAAATTTGTCAGTGCTCATGTCTACACGTAAGTGTAAAACAATGCTGTTCTAGCTCACCTATAAAAGTTTCATATAGTATATATTTTTATTATATATCACCGAGACCCACTGCAGTCTTTTCACATCCCACAAGGAGGCCCTAGTTTGAGTAGTTCAATGAATTTTGTATTAAATAAGTAAAATGAACCCATAATAACTCAGGTCCAAACCTTCTTAAAGGAAAATGATTATGTATACAAATAAATAAACCCAATGCACTACATGGAAGACATTTTTTGATTTTGAAATGCTACCTCCTAGTGTCAGAGATCTGTAATGTTACACTGGTTACAGTGGGCGTTTATGGTAAATTTGTGCCTCATTTGGAAACTAAATCGGCTTGAATTTGCTTTGAATAATAATACAGATTTGACTTTTTATTTACATTTCCACAACACTGCTGGTTTAGCTTAACAACTCACATAAACTGTATAAAAATAAACAAGACTGACTTATACCACCATCAACATGAACATAAATTCAGCTATGTCACATGACTGCATCCTGGATAAAAACTTTCCACACTTTTTAAAAGGCATGTGACACAGGATTTTGGATCCAAACCAAAGCACCCAAAACATCAGAACATTATTCCTCCTGCATCAATTTTATGCACAATAGACAATGCGCAATTGGGAAGTCTGCATTAACTTTCATTTCTTCCTTATCTTTCCTCTGAAATACTTCCCTGATGACTCATTTCACATTATCAGTACTGAAATCAATTAGTTTAAAGGTGACCTGCACTTTCATTCACATTTCAGCACAATTTAATCATCAGTTGCATCAATCTATGTATGTTTGTTGCATCGCTGTATTGAGAGCACAAATCAGTGTAAATGTTTTACTCGGAACATTTGGAGTATTTATGTTTTAGATTTTTCTAAAGTGTATACATTTATTTAAAAATCTAAGTGTATAAATATTTATGCATATATATTTTTAGGTAACTGATATTGACAAGTCAGTTACCCTACAGAAATTGTGCTCAAATATATTTAAATCCTAAATCTATCTTTTTACTGCTTTGATATACATATCCATATTCATATACAGTACATGCATAACATATTCATATACAGGTGCATCTAAAAAAATAGAATATCATCAAAAAGATTTATTTCAGAAATTCAATTCAAAAAGTGAAACTAATGTATTATATAGATTCGTTATATATTCCCAGCTCAATCAGTAGCTGAGCGAGTGGACATTGCAATGTGAAAGTGATAAGGAGAGAGAGCGCAATCTCAGAGAGAGCACTGCCAATTTTTGCTCTCTTGGGCCCCGGCTGTTGATTTCAAACAGTATGACTGAGATTCAAACTTGTGATCCTCTGGTCATAGTGTCAGCATCTTAGTCTGCTGAGCAGCTCGGGGCCTGCTCTTGCAGTTTTTATAGCAATGTTAGTATTGTTATGTATAAGAATAACATTTAAAAATCAAATAATGCTTGCTCTGCTGCCGCTATGCTTGCATCTGCTGTATCATGCTGCATTGTGGAATTGCCTTAATGACTGAGGAAGCATTTGATGCTCTCTTGATATTCGGTTACAACAAGGTATCGCAGTAGGCAGCATTTTGAGGTATCTTGAAGATTGAGAAAGTCTTTTTCTCAGGGGCACATATTGTGAAGTAAAATGCTGTATATGTAGAGCTCACTAGGTACAGAGATGGACCCCATATCAAAATGTGCACCATTTTGCTATGGTTCATGGGCTGAACATGTTGGCAAAATTGACTTTTTCTTGTTTGATGGGTATGTCAAAGTTGCCTAAGCAGCATCGTTATGTATGTAAACCCTGCCTTATTAAAAAGGCAGTGCGCACAACAGAGTCTTTCTTTGATGTCCTCTGCAAACATAGCTCTTCTGGCAAAAACAATAACTGTCTCATCAAGCAATTTGTAAAGTATTAAACATGCATTTAACCGCATTTCATCAGGCTCTGAAAATTGTATGAAAAGAGCACAAGGAAACTCTGCAGCTACATCAGCCTTTTTGAGATGATATTGGACATCTCTGGTCTACATTAAAGATAATCCTTACTTCTGTGGAAGCTGAATATGTGTTACAGGGCTTGAGAATCAACATCGTGTTACGCTGCGGTAGGTAGGTGAGTGGGTTCATTAATCCCTGATGGAATTTCACATATTACAGCAGCAAAATAAATAAATAAATAAAATAAATGAATAGTGTGAAATTAGGTCAAGGATTGGGTGTGATGCATTATCCAGAATGGCTATGAGTTTAAGTGTCTCCATTTCTACTATGACTTCAGAACCACCCATAAAGCAGCTCAGGACTGAGCCATCCTTTGTTGATCCAGTTGCACGGGCGTCTTTGCAACTCTAGTTTTGATGCCTCCTCAACAATAGCACTTATAACAACAGACTGGTAGACTATCTCAGTCATCATAAAGGACAAACTTTGCTATGTGTACTGAACTGCTATGAAGAACTATTTTGCTAAATATTTGAGCACAGACATTTTTTGGGTTAGCCTATTAGCCTGTTAGCAAGGCCATTTTTTATGTCTAGTGTAATATACAATCACTTAATTTTTTAATCAAATCCAAAGCCTAATCTAAAAAACCTAAAATGTTAACATAGCAGGTATTAGCTAGCTTGCTAGCTAGAAAAAATTGTGAAGTTGCCCATCAGCAGCAAGTTCCCCTGCTCTGCACATATTAGCTTGTGACAATGATGTAATCACTGGATTGGAAAAAGGTTAAGTTCACAGAATTAAAAGTTTACGTCTTGTGTTTATTTTCAGACTGTAATTGTTTTGCAACAAATTGAAGTGAAAAAATAGCAATAGACAATAGCAACATGCTTTGAAATAGTTTTGAAAATTAATAAAACATAAAAAACTAGAATAACAGGGTTGAAAAGTGGTAGTTTGATTTAATACTTAACAGACCCACTTTCTGACAGCCATTACTCTGTATGGATATGTCTATATTAGGTTTGTACAGCTAGACTGAGGATATTTTCCCCTTCTTCCTTGCAGAATAGTATGAGTTCCGGAAAGCTTTGTTGTAAATGAACATGGACTGCTCACTCCAAGTGCATCCACTGGGTTTATACTATGGCTCCGACTTAACAACTCGTTAAGCACGTTCACTTTCTTATCTGTATAATTTTTAGGGCTGTTGTGCTAGAAGGTGAACACATCTCCAGCTGTGTAGTAGAGAAAGGAATGTTTTTCTCAAAAATTTGGGTGATAGCATCCATTTTCCCTTCAGTCTTGACAAACTGCTCACATAATCTAATGTTGCCATCACCATGCTTCCTAATAAGGATAGTATAATGTGGGTGGTGGGCTGTGTTTAGATTTTGCCAGATATAACACTTGAATTTTAATGCAAAAATTTCAATCTTGGTCTCATTCTTTGCCAAAAATAAAAGAGACTTCCATGCTGCCATACAGACAAGCTTTGAATAAAGCTCGTGAGATTGTTGTCACATGCACAGAGTGACCAGATGCTGCTATAGAGACTTGTCCTTCCAGTCCTTCAAGTTCTCACCATTGTCCTCTTGGTGTCTGTCTGATTACTATCCTCTGAGCTCAGACATTCATTTTGGATGGATAGTGAGATGTAAGCAAGGTGGTGCCATATTCTTTCTATTTCTTAATTATGCTGTTGAGGTACCCCAGAGGAATAGTTAAAACCACTTTTTTTTGTTTCTAAATCCTTTCCCCAGCTTTATGCATTAAAAAAGTGCCTTTCTAACCATGGTGAAGTCTTTGTGGAAGTGGAATGGAATGGAGTGGAATCATCAAGAAACACTTTTAAAGTTTTGAGGTATTTTCAAGTGATCAAAATCGCTAGAGTTGATGTTAGGTGGGAACCATTTAGTGTGACATGCAATATCATCCATCCATCTATTATCTCATCTGCTGAATCCTTATCAGGTTTGTGGTTTGTCCCCTACCCCCTTAATGGGCGCAGGGCAGGGAACATGTAATATCATATACAGTATGTATATGTTAATGTAGTGTAATTTTAGAATATGTAATTACAGCTGAAAAAAGTTAAAAACAGATTTCTTTTATTCCCTTTTTAGGGTGTAATGATAAAAAAGGATGTGGACCAGAGTTATGGTGATTTTCCATAGACACTGCATTTCCATTCATACAAGAAGCTCCTGTTTACTTGAATAATGAGAGATTTGCCAAGCTAGTGTTTCTACTGATTGTAACTGGAATCACTGTTAAAATCTGACAAAATGGGCTTTTAATGCTTTGTGGAGTTCAAAGAACCCACACACAAGCGCAAAGCCCCTGCATTTAGAAAGGTGTTTCCTGCTTGTGCCTTTATCAGAAGGGCAGTTGCTTTTTCACAGAAGGTGATAAGTTTGCCTGTAATGCCATGTTGAGTGTCATTCATTTAACACATTCATTTATCAACCAGTGAACTGTTTCCTCCTCCTTTTATAATGTCTGTGGATTACCCAACACTGAGTCACTGCCAGCAACTGAAAGAAAGGATCAGGCAGCATGCCCACACTAGGAAGGTATTCCACTGTGCCAGTTTCTCACCACACAACATTCCATAGACTTTCAGAGGAAGCTCACTGAAGACAATTAAGACAAAAAGATTTTATAACTGTTATATTATTTCTTGACAGAGTTGGCAGTATGACAGTTTTTGTTTAAAAACAACGAGGTTTCTGTAAAGTCAATTATTTTGGGGAATTATGACATTAATCAACTTTACCTGAACACCAGTGGTTTGATTTCAACCTAAAAAAGATAGTACGTCTACCTAAAGCCTACCATACACCTAACAACTTTGAAAATATTCTGAAAAGACTTTTAACAGACTAAAGTCTGACACCATCTCACATCTACAGACTTTTTAGTCACAGTCTAGTCACAGTCTAAGATTTTGGAAAGACTGGATCTTGCAGGGTCACTAATTTAAAGACTGCAACTAGATTTCTTTTGAGATAATTTCCCATCTGCTTTGTTTTACATAGAATTAATGCAATAAAGAGCATAAATATTGCAAAATGAGTATTTATTAAACCTTTCTTTGTATCAAAAATAACTTGACGCACAATAAGACAACGTAGTGCAAAATCTAAATATAGTAACATGCATTACAAATACAGTGCCATCAGAGCTCAAAATACTGTCAACATAGGATTCACATCCATGCATTCCTGGTCCTGTGTGTCTGCATGCTCCTCATTTTCTTCAAGCTGTTGGGGAAAACAATAACTTTTAAGATTAAAATGATCATTAAATAGCCCCATTCAGTAGTGTTTAGTTAGCTTTAGCATAGCAAACACACCTGGGATTTCGAAGACTTCAGCAATTTGTCCACTTTTTTCTGTTTCGTCTCTGTTGTGTAATAAATGGTAAAACTCTTGCTCACTTCACAGCTCCACTAGGTTCTCCTCCTTTTCAACAGTCCAGGAGAACCATAGTTTCCAAGCTCTCCAGCCATATTTACCCGCCAGGCATTCATATACTTGCCTTTGTGGCTTCCTGTAGATCTCCTATTGGTTCCCGACAGTGTTCACGTCACTATTTGTGCGAGCCAACTCTTAAGACCTGCCATAATATTAAACATGTTTGATTTTATCGGAACGCCTCGACGCAAAAAAGACTGACTAAAACTTTCAGTCCTGACCACCTTACACTCAACGATCGAGATGACGCGACTGCAACTCAACTCTAGCAAGACTCTCGTGATTTTATCCCGACTTTGAAAAATTGTCTGTGACTGTAAAATTGCCTGGAAGTCGTTAGGTGTAGTGTAAGGTAGGCTTAAGACTGAATTTGTTTTAGATTGACATTAGCTAGACTTAGGAGATGCCAAACTTAGACCATTTCTTGCACATATTGTACTTTGCACTACATTTTTTTTTATAGAACCACATGTGATTAAGTTTCTTGGCAACCTCAAGGTGAGAAACTGTCGCTACCTAATCTGCAACATCTGCCCAATTTAAGCTGCACGTGTGCACAACCTTTGTGAATGTGTACACTATTTTATGTTTGATAATGGTGCCTGATTGACTGGAGCTTTTTTGTTAATGGGAAGTGACTGTACCTCATATTAAACATTTTGTCATATCTCTTGTTATACACCAATCAGCCACTTCATTAAAACAACCCCCTAGTGTTGACACTCAATGTTCATTTTATCAGTGCAGTTTTTTGAACATTAACATTTCAATGCAACATCACTAAACCAGTTTTCTTCATCTAAGACCCTTCCTTGCACTCCAAGATGCTAAGAAGCTGACTCATGCTTTTATTTTTTCGTGTCTAGACTACTGTAATGTATTATTCACAACATTGTCTAAAACCACAGTTGACAGACTGCAGCTAGTCCAGAGTGCCACAGTCATAATACTAACAGTGAAAAAAGGGAACATATTGTACCTGATTGCTTGTTGTTTAAAATGTGTTCTATACTGTTTAATGAATCTCATAATGGTTTCACACCTTCATAGATCTTCATTTCAGATTGTCTGATGTATTACGCTTCACATTGGGTATTAAGATCAACAAATTTAGCAATCGATCTACAGACTGATGAGCAGATCAAGTATTGTTTGTAGCAATAATGGGCAAAAACTGCAACAATTAGTATCTTCAAAGAAGTCTTAACCTTAGTTTTAGTCTTAAAAAATAAAAAAAGATTGTGACACAGTGATAAACATGCTTCTGTTCAAGCTGTATTGGAGTTTGTTCACAGGCATCAATTTCTAAATTTGATTATATTTAACAAATTGAATTAAATGTGTTTGTTTCTCTGTCAACTGAATTAACAAATGAAAAATTTCAGTTTTTATTGCATTTTTAGAACCCTTTTTGAAAATGGGGTGTGTATATGAACAAAAGTATTGGGACATCTGTACATTACATGTAAAAGATCTCTTGTGACATCTCATTCTAAATCCAGAGGCATTAATATGGTGTTGGTCCCTGTGTGCAGCTGTAACAGCTTCCACTCTTCTAGGAAAGATTTTGGAGAGTGCAGGTGGGAATTTTTGCCCATTCCTCCAGAAGACATCTGTGAGGACAGACACTGATGTAGGATGAGAGAGCCTGACTCACAGTCTCTGTTCTACTTCATCCCAAAGGTGTTTGACGGGGTTGAGGTCACAGCTCTATGTGGGCCAGTCAAAGTTCTTCCATACCAAACTCACCCGACCGTGACTTTATGAGCTTTGCTTTGTGCACAGCAGCACAGTCATGTTAGAACAGAAAAGGGTCTTCAACAAACTGCCCCCACAAATATGGAAACACACACTTTTCTAAAATACCTTATGATGGGCATTAAGATTTCTCTTCACTGGCACATCGGGGCCCCTGAAAATCAACCCCACAGCATTATCCCTCCTCCACTAAACCGTACAGTTGTCACAGTGCAGTCAGGCAGGTAACCTCCTGGCATTCACCAAACCCAGACTCATCCATCAGACACCTTGTTAGACAAGTGTGATTTGTCACTCAACAGAATACATTTCTGCTGCTCCAGAGTCCAGTGCTGGTGTGTTTTACACCACTCCATCTGACGCTTGGCATTGTGCTTGGCGATATAAGGTTTGTATGCAGCTGCTAGGCAATGGACACTCCTGATGCTCCTGGCCCAGTTTTTGAGCTGTAGTTAATGCAGTTAATGTAGTTAATGTAGTTAAAGTTTAGAACTTTGCTGTTATTCTGAGTCAGCAAAGTGCTGATGTGGTCGTACACTTGGCTTAATTGATGTGAATCCTAAATGCTTCCAGTTTTCTATAATATCACTTAAAGATGATAATTTAATTATTAATATCTAAGAAAGAAGAAATTGTGAGAACTGGCATCCTATTACAGCACCATACTCAAATACACTGAGCTCTTAAGAACAGCCCATTCTTTCACAAATGTTTGAAAAGCACAAAGCATTGGCTAGGTTCTTAATTTTATGCACCTGTAACTATATACAGTATATATACAGTGGTGTGAAAAAGTGTTTGCCCCCTTCCTGATTTCCTGTTTTTTTGCATGTTTGTCACAAATGTTTCGGAACATCAAACCAATTTAAATATTAGTCAAAGACAACACAAGTAAACACAAAATCCTATTTTTAAATGAAGGTGTTTATTATTAAGGGTGAAAAAAAATCCAAACCTACATGGCCCTGTGTGAAAAAGTGATTGCCCCCCTTGTTAAAACAACTGTGGTTTCTCATACCTGAGTACATTGCTTCTAGCCACACCCAGGCCTGATTATTGCCACACCTGTTCTCAATCAAGACATCACTTAAATAGGACCTGCCTGATAAAGTAAAGTCCACCAAAATATCCTTAAAGTCTACACATCATGCCAAGATACAAAGAAATTCAGGAACAATTGAGAAAGAAGGTAATTGAGATCTATCAGTCTGGAAAGGGTTGTAAAGCTATTTCCAAAGCTTTGGGAATCCAGCGAACCACAGTGAGAGCCATTATCCACAAATGGTGAAGACATGGAACAGTGGTGAACCTTCCCAGGAGTGGCCGGCCGCCCAAAATTACCACAAGAGTGCAGCGACGACTCATCCAAGAGGTCACAAAAGACTCCACAACAACATCCAAAGAACTGCAGGCCTCACTTGCCTCAGTTAAGGTCAGTGTTCATGCCTCAACCATTAGAAAGAGACTGGCAAAAATGGCCTGCATGGCAGAGTTCCTAGGTGAAAACCACTGCTGAGCAAAAAGAACATTAAAGCTCGTCTCAATTTTTCCAGAATACATCTTGATGATCACCAAGACTTTTGGGAAAACATTCTGTGGACAGATGAGACAAAAGTTGAACTTTTTGGAAGGTGTGTGTCCCATTACATTTGGTGTAAAAGAAACACTGCATTTCAGAAAAAGAACATTATACCAACAGTAAAATATGGTGGTGGTAGTGTGATGGTCTGGGGCTGTTTTGCTGGTCA
>BRDA01017223.1:0-17452 GCA_036984385.1 Crenuchus spilurus | reverse complement strand
TAGTGTTTATTGAGGTTGTTTATAGACTAATATCTCCTATTCTAGTGGTTAATAGTCTTTTTTGAGGTTATTTATGGACTAATATCTCCTATTCTAGTGATTAATAGTGTTTATTGAGGTTGTTTATAGACTAATATCTCCTATTCTAGTGGTTAATAGTCTTTTTTGAGGTTATTTATGGACTAATATCTCCTATTCTCGTGGTTAATAGTGTATGATGAGATTGTTTATCAACTAAATTAAAGCTTTGGTTTTAGACCAAGTTTAACAAGTTTAAAGAGTATAACATGAGTCCTTTAATGATCATATCCACCAGAATATATCACCAATCACAAATTGTTAATGTTTTTAAAAAGTCATTTAATAATCTAAAGAAGAATAAACAAATGTGGACTGCCTCATTTTTATTGACATAGTCAATATTATGCTTAATGTTTTAATGTTATGTTCTTTTTTATTTCCTCATTGCTTCCAGTCAAATAACAAAACCTTTTCCTCAAGACTACTTGCTGTAATCATGACACCAGTCATTATCTTCAGTCTTTGGTGCCATTCAGTCTTAACAATTTGGCTGACCGTCACGCATGGTGTTTAAAGAGTTTTGTGAATGTTTTGAAAGACTCAAGGCCTTAAAAGTAATTAAACTGACACAAAACATGAAGGTTGCTTTAGTGTTGATGGCACACCATAGCTGCACTAGTGCAGTGCACGAGCATGTGAAGAGAAAGCACATCAAGAATCAAGAATTTCTTATTGTCATGTGCACAGCAGAAACAGGTAGTTACACTGTACAATGAAATTCTTACCTTGATGTTCCTCCATTCAAAGTAAAGTAAATAGAATATACTATATAGACACTAAGAATATACTTAAAGTACATGTGCATATGTGTAAGTATGTATAGCAGAGTAGAAACATGTAAACAGTAATAGTTCTGTGCAGGTTTCAGACATGTAAACATTATGGTAGCAGCATTGGGGTTGTAAGGTGCAGATTTATAAAAGTTAAACCAGTCAGAGTGGGAGGGGGGTGAAGTGGTGAGTGATGTGTTAACAAGTCTGAGGCCTGTGGATAGAAACTTTTGTCAATCTTGTAGTCCTGGACTTCACACTCCTGTAGCATCTGGCTGAAAGGTAGGAGTGTGAAGAGTGAGTTCTGGGGATGTGTGCTGTCTCTGATGATGATGTGGGACCTCCTGATTACTCTGGAGTGATAAATGTCCTGTAGTGATGTGAAGGCAGCGCCTGAGATGAACTGTGCAGTTTTGATGACACGCTGGAGAGCTTTTCTGTCCTGTGCAGTTTCCATACCAGACCGTGATGGAGGTGGTAAGAACACTCTGGATCGTACTTCTGTAGAAGGTGCTGAGAATTTTGGATGGCATTCCAAACTTCCTCAGCCTTCTCAGAAAATACAGTCGCTGCTGGGACTTTCTGATGATGAGGTGTGTGTTGTGAGACCAGGTAAGATCCTCACTGATGTGGATGCTGAGGAACTTGAAGGTTTTCACCCTCTCCACCTCTGTCTCACCTATGTACAGGGGTGAGTGCGGTTTTTGCTTCCTCCTGGGATCAATAACCATTTCTTTGGTCTTATCCATATTCAGGGAAAGATTGTTGTCATGACACCAGGCCACAAGATTAGCCACCTCCCTCCTGTATGCAGTCTCTTCCCCACAAGTGATCAGTGCAATAACTGTGGTGTCATCAGCAAACTAACTTTATGAGGCTGGTTTTGTTCTGGGAGGCCATGCAATCATATGTGTAGAGCGTGTACAGAAGGGGGCTCAACACACAGCCCTGGGGGACCCCTGTGCTCACTGCTTTTGTGCTGGATGTTCAGCTGCCAACTCTGACTGACTGGTGTCTGTTTGTTAGAAAGTCCAGCACGCAGTTTCAGAGTGTGGGTGTCAGTCCGAGGGTGATGAGCTTTTCTGTCAGTTTGTGTGGGATAACCGTGTTGAATGCAGAACTATAGTCAATAAATAGCATTCTGACATATGTGTCCTTGCCCTCCAGGTGTGTGAGGGTTATGTGAAGGGCGGTGTTATCTGCATCATCAGTGGACCAATTTTGACAGTACACAAACTGAAGAGGATCTATGGCAGTGGTCCCCAAACAAAATGTATCCACATTTGGCCTGGCCCCCTATAGTCAGCGCACAGCGACGTGCTGTATTACACAGGGGTCCCGATGGTTGAGCCGGGGCAGAGTTTTGAGGCGTTTTTACCCGAAATTAACGGGTTGATGGACCCACAGTTACAGAACTGTGATGTTCTGAAAGACGCGTTTAAGTCCAACAGTCTTATTGACTTCTATGACGCCCTCCGAAACGACACGTACCCTAACATAAAAAAACACGCAATGAAGATGTCCACACTTTGGCAGCACGTATATTTGCGAGCAAACCTTTTCTCACATGAAACTCCTGAAAACTCAGATGAGATCAAGATTGACAGATGAACATCTGCATCAGTGTTTGAGACTGGCTGTGAGAATGGAACCTGACATTCACCTTCTCACCAGCCAGATGCAGGCCCACAGTTCACACTGATGAACATACATAGGTAAGCTCACTTTTCTGACTTGAATGAGTCATTCTGAGTATAAACAAATATGATCATAATAAAATTTACTGGGATAAAATCCATCCCCACAACCACACTGGTAGTAAAATGTATTGTGCTGTGTAGGTGCTGTATCACTGAGTTTGGTTTCTCAGCCTGTTTGCTTTGTGGTCTTCACAGGGAAGTTGATGAGAGAGAAAGCTGCAAACAACGGTATCTACAAGCCTATCTGGAACCTACAAATGGATTATAAGGAAGGAACACAAGAACTTTGAGAGACTGCTCATATGAGTCATTTAAGGAAGAGATTCTGCTCTGATAACTTTACCTATTAAGATGTGCACAGCACAACAGAAAGTTAATGTTCCACAGACTTTTTCTGTGAAGAACCCAGAGAGGGTTATTTGGTTATTATTTCATAAATAGTGTTATTTATTTAGTAAATAGTGTTATTTAAATCTGCCAGTGTTAAATCAAGACTATTAGAGTTAAATTAACACTGGGAGTGTTAACCCTCAGTGTTAATTTAACTCTAATAGTGTTGATTTAACACTGGCAGATTTACTGTGTAGTGTTGTTATTTATTTTGTGATTTTTTTTTTTCTGTGAAGATCCCGGAAAGGGTTATTAATGTTTGGTTATGTGTCGCTTTCTGAAAACAATAAATCTTTATGTTGAGGCACTCCTGCATTTGTCACACTTTTTCTGTTTCAAACTGACCCCGGCCCCCCATCAGAGAAGGGAAAAGTTATTTGGCCCTTGCAGTAAAAAGTTTGGGGACCCCTGATCTACGGTATTTGGGACGGTTTGCTGGATGTGAGTCATGACTATCCTTTCGAAGCACTTCATCACAAGTGGGGTGACTGCCACAGGGCGATAGTCATTCAGGCAGGTCACAGCACTTTTCTTTGGGAGAGGTACGATGGTAGTGGTTTTGAAACAGGATGGTACAAGAGCTTGTGCAAGAGACAGGTTGAATATGTCCGCAAACACGTCAGCCAGTTCTGATGAACAAGCTCTGAGTGCACGTCCGGGGATGTTATCTGGGCCAGCTGCTCTCCGTGGGTCTATCCTCCTGAAGTTGCACATGCACTGTTCTGGTAGATGGACCCCCAGAAAAGAAACAACCATCGTGTGTTGTCTAGTCGTGTTTTTTACCATTAGTACAGAAAACTGAACACTGTTGAGTTGAATACAACAGATTACCTTTTAATACTTTAGATCAGGGGTTTCCAACTGGTCTCAGCCTGGGACCCACATTTTCTCATGGTCATTAAGTCGCGACCCACTTTCATAGAATACAAACCAAACAAATTTATTTTTGAAAAATAGCCTTCAAAACACATTTAAACATACACATGCATGCAAAGTGAATTTAAGAGATATCAGGAGGAACAAAACTGGCTTGATTTTTGGGGGAGGGGGGAGTGGTGATGGAACATAAATTAAGTTAATGTTAGAAATTACATTACTGTTATTAAACTAATTAATGACAATTATTATTATTATTGTTATTATTATTATTAAAATACATTACTTAACAAATTATTATTTATATTTTACTAGTTACTATTAATAATATACTAATACTAATTATAAAGTGTTATTAATAATAAAATAATACATTTTATATTTATCTTTAATAAAATATAATTTATCACCCAATTCTGTGTTTTACCTTTTCAGTCAACTTCACTCCAACTCATTACCACCAATTTTACACTTAAATTTGAACTGTATGGTCAGCAGACCTAATTTACATAAAATTATACCTCATTTTTTAAGTAAAAATAAGCCAAAATTCTGAATTATTTTGATAATAGTTCAACTTAGAGACACGTAAATGGATTGCTTATCACAGACTGGTAGACACACACACACAGACACAGATTCAAATGTTAATGTTAATGGTTTTAATATGAAACCTCTGACATTAAAATATGTCTAGCTTACTTGACACAGACACAACAAACATCCAACAATTGAACAACTTACAGTGGAAGGTGAACACGGACTGCTGGCTAACTTGCGAAACACTGGTTTACAATCCAGATGCAGTTTGATGGAGTTACCGTGGGGACAGCCAATCACATGTTAGCAAGAAATGGCAGAGCCAATCGATGAGCTTGTGCGTGGTCTAAAGTGAAATAAGCTTCAGATTTCTGCTTGGTCCTAATGCTCGACTCATCTCCTTTTAATATAGTGTAACATTGTTTTTGGAAGGTAAAAACTGCAGGGGACCAAAACTGCCTTTTGAAAAAGTGAAAGGGACATGATACCCCTGTCCCACTGCCAAATTAGGTCTGTGCCTTCAGTTCATGAAGTCCTCTTTTAAAAAGCTCTACCGGCTTGGCTTTACGTGCAGGATGTTTCATTTGTAAAAGTCTCATTAGTTTAGATGTTTTCATGCTCTCTCGTGCCAACACTTCATTACAAATAACTCACTGAGGTTTCTGTCTGTGTTTGTCCTCAAGGAACGAAAATCCACATTTCAAATACTCCAGGTTATATTTGCGTTTTGCCATCTTGCCTCCGAACATCATCACAAATTTAAAGAGAAGGGTAAACGGTAAATGAATGGTGGTTACCATGGCAATGAGAATGCTGCGTGCATCTGATTCATGCCTCTCTGTTTTTTTCAAGATAAACAAAGAGTACATCATCAGATGAGCATTAATTATTTTATTTTTTTAATTGTTAAAAAATGTATTTATTTTTTACAAACTGTTTGCGACCCACCCAGAACGTGACCGCGACCCACTTTTGGGTTTCAACCCACCAGTTGAGAATCACTGGTTTAGATAAATAGAAATAGATGTGAAGTTTGGTCTTGATTTGTACATGTTTAATAATACTAATACAACTACTACTACTACTACTAATAATAATAATAATAATAATAATAATAATAATAATAAGTATCTTGCTCTTAGTATAAGGCATAGCTCTATGAATGAATTCCTGCATTAATAAGCCTCTTTTTTTCTTATTTTTTATGATGCTGGAGATGCCAGTTTGAAAGTGTTATGTTTAAAGTGGTAGTAATTTCAGGCTTCATGCATGAGGGTGATCAGGCTATAAACACCTGCAGGGTGTTTGAAGAGATTCATAGATTGAGAAAATGTGGTAGAGTGCAGACATTGTCTCATTTTATGTAGAAAATGGGTCATTAATGATTGACTAACAGGAGTGATTGTATTGTGCCAAAGGTCATAGTGTGAAGGAAGTACAGTCATACTGGTTTACCAGCAGTGGTAACAATCCCAGTCTACAGGAAACTCCTCAGAATTGTGTCCGTCTTCACCATTCTATCTCTGCTGGTAGACCCTCCACAAGCCACGTGACCATGCACTACAGTATATATAAACAATAGATGCATCATTGATGTGTGGTAGATCTTTAGTATTATTTAATAATGACAGGTGTATCATATATATGCAATATGTACGGTTTGAATATGTACAGATAAACAGAATATGAGTGAAGACTTCTTGTAATGTGCAGCTAATGCTCAGTGAGTCCTGATATTGGCTCATACAGTAATGTCCCAGCATAGATGTGTTGTACAGAGTGATAACTGCTAGTACAAATCTTCTATAGCAGGGGTATTTAATTAAAATTCAGTAAGGTCCAGTTAGAGGAAATTTACTCAGGCCAAGGTCCGGACCATCATAAATTCTAACTTGTGTTATGATTCAGTGCCATATCCTATATAGTGAAGTAGCCAAGTAGTTCTATCAGCATTTTATGTCATCAAAAAATGAAAGACAAAACAAATTACAAATACCGTTGAATATATTTCAATAATATTTAGGCCTTCACAGAACTCTTTCTTCCCATTGCTGAAAAACCTTTCATAAACAGCTGAGCATTGTCAGATGTCAGTAGACTAATATACAGCTAAGCTTACACATGGTGCCTGATTAATTGCTTCATCCAGCTGTGTCAGAACATTCTGGGTTAAGCAGTGATGAAATTTTGACTTCATAAGTGGGATAGACACAACTGGCTTGAGTACAGGAGTGGGGGGTCTGAACTTAAATTAAATTATTAATTATTAATTACTATTAATAAAACTAATAATAACAACTATTAATATTCATTATTAATAGTAAAATTAATGTTAATATTATTGATAAAATGTCAATAGATTTTTAAGTATTAATAAATTATTAAATCGAACATTTAATAAAACTCAAAACTATTTCAGTTCACTGTGTTTTCTAGTAGTTCTTCTAGTTTTATATTTCTGTTAAGTTCACTATTTACTTTGTGGTTTGTCTGGCTGTAAAGCATGTATAATAACATTTTCACCCAGTTATGTTTTACCTTGTTAGTCAACTTCACTCCACCATTACCATTACCACCAATTTTACACTTATTTTTGAAATGTTCGGTCAATAGAAGTCATTTACATAATACTATACCTTATTTTTTAGTAAAATAAGCAGCTAACATGAGTTAATTTGACCCAAAGACCACAGAAGGGTTAACTATTAACATTTCAAAATAATCAACTCATCCAAAGCTTCCAAACACAGACACAGATTCAAACAACTAACATGTTAACAGCTTACAGTGGCAGGTGAACAGACACAGACTCCTGGCTAAATAACTTGCAACCAGATAAAGTGACAGCGTAGATGGCCAATTGCACGTTAGCAAGAAACAGCAGAGCCAGTCGATGAACTTGTGGGCGGTCTAAAGAGAAACAGGCTTCAGACTGAGTGGCTGTTTTTGGCTTGACCCGTCTCCATTTACTACATTCATTAGCACGCTGTTGGGCAGTGAATGAATGTGTGAGGATTCTGGTGAACTGATCATACTGGCCTATTACATCTTTTATGTTTCATACCCTCAGTTCAGATTTAAGTGAATATGTTTGCTCAAAAGTGTTGTGTTTTGTTTTGTAGTGACAATTCACGGTCTCTGAACATATGAGACATGTTTGTTTTGAACTGCCTGTGGGAAGAATAAACAGATATGCCTCGGTCCATTCCTGGTTGAAAAGTCTGAATATGTACAGATCTGATTGGCTTAGAAATGCCTTTAGTGATGTTAATACGCATGTCATTGGTCTGTGAGTTTACTGCACTGCATAGCCCAGTCTGTAAACACAAGAAAAGTTTAGCCCATAAAATCAATCGCTCAGTATATGCACTCAATACTTTGTTGGGACTCCTTTTGCATGAATTACTGCATCAGTGCAGCGCGGCACGGAGGTGATCAATCTGTGGCACTGCTGAGGTGGTATGGAAGCTCAGGTTCAAATCAAACGAAATCAAATCAAATTTTTTTATAAAGCGCTTTTTACAACTGATGTCACAAAGGGTTAGTAATAACAATGATGTTACAGGGTTAGTAATAACAAACATCAAATCATTAATTCCTAATCCCCGGTGAGCAAGCCAACGGTGACAGTGGTAAGGAAAAACTCCCTCAGAGCTGGAGGAAGAAACCTTGGGAGGAACCAGACTCACATGGGGGACGCATCCTCCTCTGGTCTACTAATTATAAGTTTGTGATGAATCATAATCATATGATGTTGTTGTAATGTTCAGGTGAACTGATATGGTGACAGTAGTGGGACAGGAATGATGATGATAATGGTAGCAATGATAACAGCCAGCAAAGTCCATATGAACTCCAATGTGGGCAGTAGTGTAGGGCATCTGGAGCAGGCCACAGTAGTTGGTTGTCGGTGGGCAGCTGATCCAGGGAAGCATCATGCAGAGAATAGTAATCAATCTTTCATCAGCCTCTTCCCCCTGCTGATGATTTCTGAATTCTGGGAACTATCAAGAAGCCAGCACCCTGTGATCTAAGTAAACGAGATGGTTCATAATAGGAAATAAGGTCTTGTAAATACTCAGGGGCAAGACCATGTAGAGCTTTATATGTCAATAAAAGAATTTTTTATTCGATTCGGTATTTAACTGGAAGCCAGTGTAGTGCTGATAAAACTGGGCTAATATGGTAAAATTTTCTGGTTTTAGTTGAACCCTGGCTGCTGCATTTTGAATTAATTTAAGTTTATTTAGGTTTCTGCTTGAGCATCCTGATAATTGTGCATTACAGTAATCTAACCTAGAAGTAATGAACGCATGTACCAGTTTTTCTGCATCCTGTAGGGATAAGGCATTTCTTAACTTGGAGATATTACGGAGATGTAGAAAAGCTGTTCTGGTAGTTTTAGTTATGTGTTGGTCAAATGATAAATCTGAGTCAATTATGACACCAACATTTTTTGCTACTGAGTCAGGTGTAACAGTGAAATTATCCAGATTTAAATTTAAGCCTGATCATTTATTTCTCATGGTTTTCAGGCCCAGAAGAAGGACCTCTGTTTTGTCACTATTTAAGAGTAGGAAGTTATACGACATCCAGCATTTCACGTCTTTTACACAATCCTCCATTTTCTTTAATCTGATCCTGTCGTCAGGTTTAGCTGATGTATATAGTTGTGTATCATCTGCATATCAATGAAAACTATTATGTTTAATTATAACATGGCCTAATGGAAGCATATAAAGTATAAATAATAAAGGTCCTAAGATAGATCCTTGTGGAATTCCACATCTCACTTTTGTACTGTTGGACGATACATCATTAACATTTACAAACTGGTAACGTTCTGTTAGATAAGATTTAAACCACAATAGGGCTGTTCCTGTGATTCCAACCATGTTCTCTAATCTTTTTAGTAGAATATTGTGGGCTATTGTATCAAAGGCTGCACTTAGATCAAGTAAAACTAATAAGGATACGCAGCCTTGATCAGAGACAAGAAGATCATTTGTTATCTTAATAAGAGCTGTCTCAGTGCTATGATGGGATCTAATGGGATGGGTACTTTTTATAAATTTGTTTTTATGCAAATATGAGCAAAGCTGTTGGGCCACAACTTTTTCAAAAATTTTAGACATGAATGGTAAATTAGAAATAGGGCTATAATTGGATAATATATTAGGGTCTAAATTTGATTTCTTGATCAAAGGTTTAATAACTGCTAGTTTAAAAGCTTTGGGTACGTGTCCTAAGTTAAGGGACGAGTTTATTATTGTTAAAATAGGTGTAATTGTAACTGAGAGTGTTTCTTTAAGAAGTTTTGAAGGAATAGCATCAAGTTTGGAAGTTGTACAGTTTGATAAAGCAATAATTTTCTCCAGATCTGGTTGTGTTATTGGATTAAAAACTTCCAGCCTCTTTCAAAGCTGTGTTTTGTTCTATTTCATTTATGTCTGATAGCAGACAGCTTGGGTTTAAGGCTACAGATGTAGTTTTTTGTCTAATGTTTTCTATTTTATTATTGAAAAAGTCCATAAAGGTGTCACTAGTAAGATTAGCTGGAATCAGAGTTTCAGCGTCTGCATAATTTTTGTAAGCTTAGAAATCACACTGAAAAGTACTCTAGGATTGTTTTTATTGGTTTCAATCAGGGATGCCAGGTATTCTGAACTGAGGTCTTTTTTATACTCTATAAAGCTGTCTTTCCAGGCACAGTGGAATATTTCTAGTTAAGTTGACTGCCTTTTCCTCTCTAGTTTCTGTACTACTTGCTTTAAAGTGTGAGTCTGATCATTATACCATTGGGTAAGCTTTTTCTGTCTTGTTTCTTCATATTTAAGAGGGGCTATAATGTCTAGTGTTGAACGGAAGGTATTTCCGGTTGCTTTGATAGCGGCCTTCAGTTCAGTGAACTACATGTTAATGCAAAAGAAATACATCTTTTCCAGAACCCCTTTGTTGCCGACATCGATGAAGCCCAGCCTTCTTATGAGTTTGAGTTGGCCGAGTTACAGAACTGTGATGGTCAGAAAGACGAGTTCAAGCCCAACAGTCTTATTGACTTCTATGATACCCTCCTAAACGACACGTACCCTAACATAAAAAACACGCAATGAAGATGTCCACACTTTTTGGCAGCACATATATCTGCGAGCAAACCTTTTCACACATGAAACTCCTGAAAACTCCGATGAGATCAAGATTGACAGATGAACATCTGCATCAGTGTTTGAGACTGGCTGTGACTAGAACCTGACATTCAACTTCTCACCAGCCAGATGCAGGCCCACAGTTCACACTGATGAACATACATAGGTAAGCTCACTTTTCTGACTTGAATGAGTCATATAAACAAATATGATCATAATCAAATCTACTGGGATAAAATCCATCCCCACAACCATACTGGTAGTAAAATGTATTGTGCTGTGTAGGTGCTGTATCACTGAGTTTAGTTTCTCAGCCTGCTTGCTTTGTGGTCTTCACAGGGAAGTTGATGAGAGAGAAAGCTGCAAACAGCGGTATCTACAAGCCTATCTGGAATCTACAAATGGATTATAAGGAAGGAACACAAGAACTTTGAGAGACTGCTCATATGAGTCATTTAAGGAAGAGATTCTGCTCTGATAACTTTACCTATTAAGATGTGCACAGCACAACAGAAAGTTAATGTTCCACAGACATTTTGTCTGTGAAGAACCCAGAGAGTGTTATTTGGTTATTATTTCATAAATAGTGTTATTTATTTTGTAAATAGTGTTATTTAAAACTGCCAGTGTTAAATCAACACTATTAGAGTTAAATTAACACTGAGAGTGTTACATTTTGACACCCTCAGTGTTAATTAAACTCTAATAGTGTTGATTTAACACTGGCAGATTTACTGTGTAGTGTTGTTATTTATTTTGTGATTTTTTTTTCTGTGAAGATCCCGGAAAGGGTTATTAATGTTTGGTTATATGTCGCTTTCTGAAAACAATAAATGTTTATGTTGAGGCACTCCTGCATTTGTCACACTTTTTCTGTTTCAAACTGACCCCGGCCCCCCATCAGAGAAGGGAAAAGTTATTTGGCCCTCACAGGAAAAAGTTTGGGGACCCCTGATCTACGGTATTTGGGACGGTTTGCTGGATGTGAGTCATGACTATCCTTTCGAAGCACTTCATCATTCATCACAATTGGGGTGACTACCACAGGGCAATAGTCATTCAGGCAGGTCACAGCACTTTTCTTTGGGAGAGGTACGATGGTAGTGGTTTTGAAACAGGATGGTACAAGAGCTTGTGCAAGAGAGAGGTATGATATGTCCGCAAACAAGTCAGCCAGTTCTGATGAACAAGCTCTGAGTGCACCTCCGGGGATGTTATCTGGGCCGGCTGCTCTCCGTGGGTCTATTCTCCTGACGTTGCACATGTACTGTTCTGGTAGATGGACCCCCAGAAAAGAAACAACCATCATGCGTTGTCTTGTGTTTTTTTACCATTAGTACAGAAAACTGAACACTGTTGAGTTGAATACAACAGATTACCTTTTAATACTTTAGATCAGGAGTTTCCAACTGGTCTCAGCCTGGGACCCACATTTTCTCATGGTCATTAAGTCACGACCCACTTTCATAGAATACAAACCAGACAAATTTATTTTTGAAAAATAGCCTTCAAAATACATTTAAAATACAAAGGGGCATCAGGCAGGGCTGTGAACTGTCAGGGATGTTGTATGCCCTGTCCATCAAACCCTTACTGTGCAAGCTAAGAGGACACATCTCTGGCCTTATAATCCTGAACTGTGACAAGCCTGTACGACTCTCTGTGTATGCAGATGATCTGGTGGTTTTAATCAATTCTCAGGGTGATGTGGACATTTTAAAGAATGTATTAAAGGATTTTAATGTTTTATCTTCTGCAAAAATAAACTGGGCCAAGAGTGAGGCAGTGTTACTAGGTGACTGGAATGGTGGGGGACCCACCCAAAACTGGGAGGGAATAGTTGAAAAAGTAAAGGGGCGGCTGAATAGATGACGGTGGCTAGTACCCCAAATGTCATATTGGGGGACGGTGCTAGTCACTAACAACCTGGTGGCATCATCATTGTGGCACAGGTTGGCATGTGTGGATCCCCCACCAAATCTCTTGTCCAGCATCCAGGCTTAGCTAGTGGATTTCTTCTGGGGCAAGCTACACTGGTTACCACAGGCTGTCCTTCACCTCCCCAAAGAAGAAGGGGGATAGCCTGTCAGGGTCCCCTCCTAGACAGTGTGGAGGGTCTGGACCTTATTAATGTATTTATTTTGTTGATCTGCTGATGTGAAGGCTCATACTGGGTTAGCACATAACATGGGACTGTTTCTAGACACATTTTTATGTTTTTTAATGGTAGGCTAAGGTTCTGTAAGAGTGCTCATTAAGTAAATAATACAAAAGAGAGATAAATGAAGCACCAGTGGTTATGGCCACCAGATGTGTCACAAAGCTTTGAGTAATGAACCTTTACTCGACTCAGTTATGAGGAAAGCTTCAGTGCTTCAGAAAGATTCAGTTCCCCATCACTAGTTGCCAGCTTACACCTAGTGTACCAACTATTCTAAAGCTAACAAGCACACAGAGAGCCAAAAAGAACAATATGAAATTATTCCCTTCAGGATTTTGGAGGTTTTTGGAGACTGACCACTGCTCAGTGCTGTTTTTGTGACCCTATGAGTAATGGGAGAGGGTCCTGAGAGAGGGTTTAATTCATACTGTCTTACTTTCATCACCATCATTCCACAGTGATGTAAGTAGTAAATGTGGGTCAGAACCAGGTTAGGATTCTGGCTGGTTAGGACTCTGAGGTCAACACAAACTGTAGATCAGTGTTTCCCGAGCTTTATACTGATGATTCAAAACAGCCAAAATGTTGCTGCAGATCAATGTTTCTCAAGCCAAAACATTAGGAACAGTGAATCACATTGATTTACATCATAAATGCATTTGACATTGTTCTGACTCCAGACGTTTACATTTACTGTACTGTTATTAAAAAGCTCAGTTAAAGATAAATCTGAGAAAATGAATCTACTCCTTTGTCCTGGAGAAGTCAGTCTAGTGAAGCTTTAAGTTTAATAACTGGACCTTAATGACCATGTTGGGGACAATGACACTAATTGTACTTGCAGGATCTTTCTGACCCAGTACAGTCAAATTCAATGTCTTTAATGTCTTTAAGCCTTTATTGTCATTCATCAGTATAACAGGTACATATTAGGACTGTGTGTTGTAAAATGTACTTAATACAGAGGTTATGATACAATATATCGATCTATACTGCATTACAGTCCGCTGTGCAGTACTGCTGACCATTTTAAACATTTGTATCCATCAATGACAACATTAGTCAACTAGATACTCAACTGTACCAATATGTTCATACTCTAGTATATAAGTGCATCTCCAAACATTAAAATATGAAAAAGTTAATCATTTCATTCAGAAAGGTCATGTTACTTATTTTACATTACAGCTGCTCCTCAGTGCTGGTCCTCCACATCTGCTAACACACCTGATCCTATGATGAACAAGCCCTTCCTGAGCTGAAAGGAGTCTGCTGGAGCACTGCAAGCATGCTTATCCAGGACCAGCATTGAGAAACACTGATCTAGAACATGACTAGAGCAGTAGTGGAAGCTCTACAGTCTTTAGGAACGTTTATCTGCTCCTGTGCCTGAGTCAGGTGTGAGGTTTGTGTTGTTGAAGGCATCATGTTGTAATATCAGTTCCCTCAGGTTCTTCTTGAGATCTGAGAAATAGTCTTCCAGCTCTTTTATCTGGTTCCAGTTGTTTAACATGTAGTCGACATAGGCATCCAGTGATGTGGCGAAGTCTTTATTTTTTTGCAACAACCAATTTTGGCCCAAACTCTTTATTTTTAAGACAGAAATATTTGATAGATTTATTGGGGTCAAAGAACATGTAAATGGACAAGGTGGATTTCTTGTAGATTTTGTACTCCTCCAGCAGGTCCTGTAAGTCTTGCTGGTAAAGGTCTAGAACGTTGCTGATAGGAGCCTCATAGATTTGAAGGTCAGTCTCGGAGCTCCCCACCATCTTCAGCCGGGCTGCATGAATCAGCATCTGTGCATGGAAGACAGCATTGTTTGTCCAGCACTTCATAGCATGAGAGCTCATCTGTTTATCGTGAAGCATGGAGTTCCTCAGTCGAGTTAACTGCTCACTCAGCTGTTTCTCCAGACATTCAATCTCTTCCACAGTCTTTAACAACTCTTTCACATACATACAGAGACGCTTTACACACTCATCCATCGAGTCTCTGATACCTGAAACCTTTTCTTCAGCAAACACATGACGCAGCATGTCCGCTGTGTTGTCTTCACTGCTTGTGTTGAGAGTCGCTGAGTCCAGGATGACGACAATGATCATTGCACACAGTCCTACTGCATTGGGTACAGATGTGACAGGAGCCAAAGCTGCACCCAGACTTTTCACAGGGCCTCGAACTTTGTGCAGCCTTTTCATCAGCTGAGAAGAGTAGTCTTGTAGTTCTGCTGCATTCAGTCCTGAATACTTCCTCAAGCAAACATTGATGCTAATGTCGGGTGTTATGTCAGATTCATTAGCTTTATTAAACATCTCTGAGCAAACACGCTCTTCTTAACACTTCCTACTAAAGCTGTTACCCATGATGAGACTGGTGAAGAGAGGGTGGCATACAGAAGTTTTTGTTACTTCTGTTGTCCCTCCCTTGTTTGCCACCTTTAATATAATCTATAATCTGTACACTTCTGTTGAAAAATAAACAAAAATATTTCACACTGAAAAAGTAAAAATAAAGAGGTAAAATAATGTGGTTGCATAAATATGGACACCCTTAAACTAATACTTTGTTGAAGTGCACTTTGAATGTATGACACCATTCAGACTTTTTGGGCAGGAGTCTGTCAGCATGGCACAACTTGACTTGACAATCTTTGCCCAATCTTCTTTTAAAAAGCCATCTACAGGTCAACCCACAGATTTTCAACTGGATTCAGGTCTGAGCTCTGGCTCATCTTCTTCTGGTGAAGCCATTCTTTTCTCTGTGTGGAGGTGTACTTTGGGTCATGTTTGTGCTGAACCGTGAAATTCTTCTTCATCTTTAGCTTTTTTGCAAAGACCTGAAGGTTTTCTGTCAAAACTGACTGATATTTGAAAATTCTCTCCATCTTGACTAAAGCCTCAGTACCAGAACAACAGACCCAAAGCATAATGCTGCCTCCACCATGCTTCACTGTACGTCTGGTGTTCTTTTGGTGATGCACAGTATTGGCTTTGCAATTTGTTGTGTGGCCAAAATGTTCAACCCTGGTCTCATCAGTTGATGATTTTGGTAACACACAGCTGCGCTTGGATGTTTTTCTTTCTAAGAAAATGCTTTCATCTTACCACCCCATCCCACATCCCGGACATATAAGAATATATAAGATTGTTGTCACATGTACTTCACATCCAGTACTCACCAGAAACTCCTGCAGCTCCTTAAATGTTGTTTTTCGGCCTTTTAGCCAGTTTTCTCTTTGTATTTTCATCAGTTTTGGAGGGAAGACCAGTTCACTGTTGTGCCAAATTTTATCCACTTCTTGATGACCATCTTCACCATGTTCTGTGTTATATCTAATATCTTGGGATGTTTTATCCCCTTCTTTTGACTCCTGCCTTTCAACATTCAGATTTATGCTTTATAAGCTTTGATGCTTTATAAACTCTACTGTTTACATTAATACAGTAACTTCTAACTCTCACAGTGTGCATATAAGACCCCTCCTGACTTCAGTGAAGGAAACTTCTACTCTGCTGTGAAAAGTTGTGGCTCCTTTAGCATCAAAGAGAGGAACTGTTAAGGATTTCAGTCTTTATTCTTTTATTCACTGATGTGTTTGTATTTTGAGTTTATTAATATGACTATATCAGCACAACATGTTCTGTCTCTGTTCTGTGCATTTCCTGTTTGACTCTGTGAAGCATCTTCATTTCCTCTTCTAAGAACTGGCAGCTACCAGATTAAGGTTTGATTAGTAGAACTCAGGCACGTATATGCTCTAGTTTATTTCCATGATGTGTTTGTGGTTCTGTGTGTGAGACGTCTTCTATACATGCTGCTGCACAAAGCATTAACTCTTTAACATCCTCACAAAGCAAAAAGAATTTAATTTGTTTTTGGGGAGGGTGTGGCTGGGTTAATAATAACATTAAATTTTTGTTTTTTATGTACACTTTAAACATACAGTGTGATGGCACTTTATGGTAAAATCAGAACAAACTGTTCAGTAACGTTAATTTTTTTCACTTTTTAAAATACACACTCCCCTCCTTGAACTGCCACGTTATAGCGGTGGAGGGGTTTGCGTGCTTAAATGATCCTAGGGGCTATGTTGTCTGGGGCATTATGCCCCTAGGGTCTCCCATGGCAAACAGGTCCTAGGTGACAGGCCAGACAAAGAGCAGTTCACAAAACCCTTATGAAAATAACTGCAATAAAATCAGTGACGTCGCCCGGTACGGCGCAGCCGGTGCCCCACCCTGGAGCCAGGCCCAGGGTTGGGGCTTGTATGCCAGCGCCTGGTGGCCGGGCCTTTGCCCACGGGGCCGGGCCCAGCCCAAACTGGCAATGTGTGCTTGATTTCCTGTCTGTTTACCACCTACAGAGGCAACCGTAAGGAGTCGATGCAGTGTGGATTAGGTGGCAGCCGAAGGCGGGGTCCTAGGCGGCCTGATCTTCGGACAGGGCAGCTAGCTGTTGGGACATGGAATGTCACCATGCTAGGGGGAAAAGAGCCTGAGCTTGTGCGGGAGGCTGAGAGATACCAGCTAGATATAGTTGGGCTCACCTCCACGCACAGCATGGGCTCCGGAACCAAGCTCCTTGACAGGGGCTGGACTCTTCATTTCTCTGGAGTTGCCCATGGTGAATGGCGGCGGGCTGGTGTGCCTGTGCTTATAGCTCCCCAGCTTAGCAGCTATGTGTTGGAGTTTACCTCGGTGAACGAGAGGGTTGCCTGTCTTCACCTTCGGGTTGGGGACAGGGCTTTGGCTGTTGTTTGTGCCTATGGGCCAAATGGCAGCACAG
>BRDA01017221.1:0-12147 GCA_036984385.1 Crenuchus spilurus | reverse complement strand
CACACACACACACTCTCTCTCACACACACACACATTCTCTCTCTCTTTCTCTCTCTCTCTCTCTCACACACACACACACATTCTCTCACACACACACATTCTCTCTCTCTCTCTCTTACACACACTCTCTCTCACACACACACACTCTCTTGCTCTCTCTCTCTCTCACACACACACACACACACTCACACACACATTATCTCTCTCTCACACACACATTATCTCACTCTCTCTTACTCTCTATCACTCTCTCTCTCTCACACACACACACATTCTCTCTCTCTCTCTCTATCACTCTCTCTCTCACACACACACACTCTCTCACACAGACACACATATTCTCTCTCTTTCTCTCTCTCTCTCACACACACACACACACACACACACACTATCTCTCACACTATTTCTCTCTCACACACACACTCTCTCTCTCTCTATCTCTCTCACTCTCACACTCTGTCTCTCACTCACACACTATCTCACTCTCACACTCTCTCTTTCTCTCTCTCTCACACACACTGTCTCACACACACTCTCTTTCTCTTTCCTTTTTCTCATTTGATCCACTCTCTCACCTGGAAGTACAGTAGAGGATTTTTCCCACTTCTGCCTTGCAAGACTTCTCTCTCAACTCTACTGTCCTAAATACGCTTATACTGATTGATTTGACAGAGCGGAAACGCTACAGCCTACGCTAAACAAAATGAGATAGATGGATGCTGCTCATCAGGCTGGCACGAAAGAACCTCAGTAACAGCAGCAAACACAGCTGTAGTACACACTCACATATGTATACACACACCACACATAGTGCATGCTATTACACCTACGCATGGATATACTCTTCTATCTTATAGCTTTGCCCCTTTCTCCTCTTGAAATGTTATGGCTCTGACCCTATCTATTTGTCATACTGCCTGAACTATAAAAGCTAAGTTAATTAGCAGCTAATTTATAGAAATCCCATTCTGTTATGGACTTGGCATGAGTTGCTAGCCGCCGCAAGAGTCACGCTGCTGTGCGAAGGGCGAGCTTTTGTCTTTTTATGCTGTTGAAAAGATCATTAAATTACTGTCGCGAGGACGCAGGCCTGTGTCTCAGCAATGCATCAACGGGGAGCAGCACACCATTCAGTGGGACCATTAAGAGAGCAAGGCATCATGGGAGAGCCAACTAATTAACACCTCATTGAAATGAGGTCTGTTTTTGCAAGGCAGCAGAGGGGAATGTGAATGAGGTTCTTTTTAATTCCTCACACTTCATAATGTAAGTATTGCTATGCATCAACATGGACGTATTTTATGTCTGGTTAACGAGAGAGAGAGAGAGACAGAGAGAGAGAGAGAGGGAGACAGAGAGACAGAGAGAGAGAGAGAGAGGGAGCGAGCATGGTGTTAGAAGCTAATAGAACAGAATAAAGGCTTCTCTGTAGGTGATAATATGATGATATCATCCAGAACATTTAATCATTTATTTCAACCACTTTTAAAAATACTCCAAATATAAAAATGTGACTGGAGGCAAAATATTACACAGTCAAATTTTTGAGTTATTTTAACTTGGTCTTCAAAAAATGACACAGAATTCAAATATGAGCTTACTTTTGTTGATCAAGCAAACATTTCAGGCTAATTTCATATACACACTCATATCAATGTTATGACCACCTCCCTGCACTACAGTCACTGTTCATTGTATCAACTCCACTGACTATATAGGTGCACTTTATAGTTCTACAATTACAGACTATAGTCCATCAGGTTCTCTGTATACTTTGTTAGGCTCCTTTCACCCTGTTCTTCAATGATCAGGACCTCCACAGGACCACAGCAAACCAGGTATTATTTGGGTGGTGGATCATTGACAACACTGCAGTGACACTGATGTGGTGGTGGTATGTTAGTGTGTGTTGCGCATTGAGATACAGCAGAGCTGCTGATATTTTTAAACTTGCGTGTAGATACAAGGAGGTGGATATGTAGATAATATTCTGATATAACTGTATATACACAGAAGAGCCACAACATTAGTACTCATTTCACAACCATCTGACTGGTGTTGTGGCTACACAGTCCCAGACTCCCAGGACACCATTCTCTAAATGTTCCTCCTCTAACCAATATTACATATTTGAAAATGAACAAGCATAATAATCTGAGGTGCAGACTGTAATGACCAGATAAAACAGCAAGGCTTGTAAAGGTGCTCTCAGTCAGCAGCACTCAGTCTACTGAAGGTGATCCTAAAAGGAACAAACAACCGACCTGTCAAGATTGAAGTGTTGGCTACCCAAGAGTTGATGCATGAGGGTTAAGCCTACCTTACACCTAACGATTTTCACGCGATTTTACAGTCGCAGACAAATTTTCAAAGTCGGGCTAAAATCATGAGAGTCTTGCTAGAGTCGAGTCGCGTCATCTCAATCGTTAAGTGTAAGGTGTTCAGGACTGAAAGTTTTAGTCAGTCTTTTTCACGTCGAGGCGTTCTGATAAAATCAAACATGTTTAATATTATTGCAAGTCGTAAGAGTTGAACCCTGGTTGACCCGAGCAAATACTGTTGGGAACCAATAGGAGAGCTACGGAAAGCCGCAAAGGCAAATAGTAAATACACGAATGTCTGGCGGGTAGAGCTCGGAAACTACGGTTCTCCTGGACTGTAGAAAAAAATTTGAACCTAATGGAGCGAGCAAGAGTGTTTTACCATTTACTACACAACGGAGATGAAAAGGAAAAAAGTGGACAAATTGGTGAAGCCTTTGAAATCCCAGGTGTGTTTGCTATGCTAAAGCTAACTAGCTAACTAAACACTACTGAATGGGGCTATTTAATGATAATTTTAATCTTAAAAGTTGTTGTTTTCCCCAACAGCTTGAAGAAAATGAGGAGCATGCAGACACACAGGACCAGGAATGCATGGATGTGAATCCTATGTTGACAGTATTTTGAGCTCTGATAGCACTGTATTTGTAATGCACGTTACTATATTTAGATTTTGCACTACGTTGTCCTATTGTGCGTTATTTTTTATACAACGAAAGCTTTAATAAATATTTTTATTGCACATTTTGCAATAATTCTGCTCTTTATTGCATTAATTCTATGTAAAACGAAAGCAGATGGGGAAATAATCTCAAAAGAAAATAGTTGCAGTCTTTAAATTAGTGACCCTACAAGATCCAGTCTTTCCAAAATCTTAAGCCTGGGACTAGACTGTGATTAAAAAGTCTGTAGATGTGAGTTGTCAGACTTTAGTCTGTTTAAAATCTTTTCAGAATCTTTTCAAAGTCGTTAGGTGTATGGTAGGCTTAATGAAGGCTATCACGTCTGACTGAACCAACAGAAGGAATCACAGAAATGTCTACTGCTAGTTACAGAAGAAATGTGTAAGAACCAGTCAGGTGGGTTTAATGTTTGAATGTCTTGGGCTAATAATGCTTTTTTCTCTTCAGTGTACACATTAATTGATTTTACTCCTTTTTATATTTACTCTTAACAAGAGTAACCACAGTAGCCTAGTTTTAGAAGGGCTACCCCTCCCCTAAATAAAAGGAACAAGTTGAAATTGAAACTGACGTTTGTTCAACCCTGGGCGGACATTCATTCACCGGAGACCTCCCCTGCAGACTGACATTTACCCCGTTTATAGATCTTAGCGACACCCCTGCCCTGACATACAGTATGAAAGGTCTGAAAACATTCTGAGACTGTTTTTGGGCTCATATTTGATTGAAAATGACTAGATTCTGCAACATATTTTCACATCACATTAAAGATGCCACAAAAATAAGCGTAAGACCCAAAGACAGGGTGGCAGGGAGACAGACAAAGGAAGAGACGAGTGAGGGAGAGAGGACCTGACTGTTAATCCTCTGCTGTAACCCCGGAGGCCTTCACCACACCCAGCTGCATGTTGTCGTAATTGCACAGGACACAGCAGCCCTGGACATCACAAGATCACTGAGCTGGCTGATGCAGGAAGGTCAGTGCAAGGGGAGGAGAGAGTGCTCGGAAAATATGAAAGAAAGATCCAAGAAAATACAAAGAGGCCTCAAATCAACTGGAATTAATTAACAGGGTTTTCAAAAGCCACAGCGTTAGCTGAAGTTGAAGGGTCAATTTTTTAAGGAGAGTGGATGAATATGTGTGATCAAAAGAGCTCAGAGAGACATTTTTGTTTTAATGATTCTAATAATTCTGAGCAACACCCACATAAGAAAACAACAACAACAGCAATAATAACTTAGTTAATAGCTTAGTTAATAATAATAATAATAATAATAATAATAATAATAATAATAATAATAATAATAATAATAATAATACAAAAACGCTATTCATAGTAATAAATTAGTCAATAATAATAATAATAATAATAATAATAATAATAATAATAATAATAATAATACAAAAATGCTTTTCATAGTAATAAATTAGTCAATAATAATAATAATAATACAAAAACTGCTATTCATAGTAATAAACTAGTCAATAATAATAATAATAATAATAATAATAAGTCAGTTAAAAATAATAACTTACATAACAATAATAACTTTAATAATAATAATAATCATAATAATAATAATAATTGTACCTTAGTTAATAATAATTATATATTCATATTATTATTCATTAGCCTGATCATTTTTGTTTTAAACATGATTTGAGAATATTAATTTATTTTAAAAAGTAATATATATATATATATATATATATATATATATATATATATATATATATATATATATACACTGTATATGCAATTGATCTTCAATATGATTATTAAAATACTACAAAAATCCATCTCATTGAAGTGTACGCCTCTAATACAGGCTGTGTTTGTGTATCTGTGTGAACAAGAGAGCTCAGAGAGGCTTTTGTTTGTTTTAATGATGGACTGACCGCAGATCAGCATGCTCATTACCGCGCTTCAAATGCGGCCGCTCGTTTCTCAGAGAAAAATCCCAGTAACAAGTAGCTGAAAAGGCCTGCTGCTCTCCATAGTGACATCTCTCCCTCGCTCGCTCCCTTTCTCTATATTTCTCCTTTCTTTGTCTCTCTCCTTCTCTCCCTCACTCCCATGTTCCCAGGCTATGCCACCCTCCCCTCTCTCTATCTTTCACTCTTACTCTCGCTCCTCGTTGGTCTGCATTTGAAAGGGCCAGGCTGAAAGTAGGCCGTCGTTGACACTTCATTAATATCTCATTAGCTTTGCATCACCTAATCCCTCCCCTTTTCTCAGCCTCTCCCGGCACCTCTCCATCTCCAAACACCAGCAATACAGAAGGCAGGCTTTGTGCTTTCTGTTTACCAGATATGCTCATGTATCTGTAACCTCTGTATCAGATGAGTGATATACTGGTACTGATGCAAATACCAGCATCACACCATAACTATTATTATTTTTATTATTATTATTATTATTATTATTATTATTATTATTATTATTATTATTATTATTATTATTCACCTGGTAAGCATTAATATACTCCTAATATCACAGTTAATACCTCCATCAGCTATCAGGTATGTTTTGGTATATTGTGACATCATATTGTTATTGTCAGTGTAAAATACTAAAGTGCAAGTGACACATTGACCAACTGACACATTGATACACACACTAGTGAATACACACACTATGGAGCAATAAGCACATTTGCTTAAAGTTGTGAGCAGCCCTATCCATGGTGCCCACGGAGCAGCTGGGGTTTAGGCTTTAGGTTCAGAGGACAGAACCAGTAACAAGGTTCCATAACCAGAAGCGACTTGTGGTATAAATTTGAATTCATATTCTGTTTCAGAAAGTCAGAACAGAGCGAGAGAGAAAGAGAGAAATGAAAAGATCAGAGCTGCTGTATGGTTGCAGCTGGGTAGTTGTCTTGCCATGTGCTTTTGTCTACCACTCTCTCAGCTGCTCTGTTGGTAAACATCCCGCTCTACTGCACCGGGTGACCATGACAGACGGATTGGCTGTGCCCAGCTATGCTAACACTTACACGGGCCATAAACCGAGACCCAACATGGCACGACTTACTGCCAGCCTGCCATGAGCCATTCACACGCACACACATACACACACACCAGACCATTTCTTCCCTCTATACCCCCACACACCCCCTACAGCTCCCCCTCTGTCCACCTTCCTCTTCCACTCTCTCTATTTCACAAACACACAGAACACTCTGGTCACTCTGCCCCCCCCCATGCTTTCATGCATTCACCAGTAGAAACAACTCAATCTGATTCTGTCAGAAAGCAGCATAGACTGACCGCCCCTGATGAGTGAACTGAAGAATTTTTGAGTGGTCCTTGTAGATAATCTTTGAGACAGACTATCAGTAACCTCAACTTAGCCTTAACTTCATATCAGGGGATATATGTGGCCTGGTTTTTAGAGATCTGGTCTTGTAACTGGAAGGTTGTTGGTTCAATCCCTGAGTCGGTCATGTCTGAAGTTTTCTTCAACAAGGCCTACTGCTGTCCGGGTGCTGCGGATATGGGCTGTCCACCACACCCAGCACATGTTCCCACTGTTAACTATAGTGTGCGTGTGGGCCCCGAGTGGCTCAGCAGGCTAAGACGCTGACACTATGACTTGAGGATCGTGAGTTCAAATCCAGATCGTGCTGTTAGCCATCAACAGCCGGGGCCGGTCCCTCTCTGGGTGAGTAGATGGCGCTCTCTCTCCCTATCACTTTCACATTGCAATGTCCGCTGGCTCAGGTGTCTGATTGGTCCATTCGGAGCTGGGAATCCTGAACTTTCCTCCAAGCGTGTTGGTTGCCCAGTGACGGTGTATCAGTGGTAGTTTGAAAAGAGGTGGTGGCCATATCACACGCAGTGGAGGAGGCTTCACCCTCCTAGGATCAGGGACAGTGCAAAGTGATGAGGAGAGCCCCCTAGTGGATGGGATGGGCAAATTGGCTACTACGACATTGGCAAGGGGAGATAATTGGTAGATGATTATGCATACTTATTTTTAAGTGTTGCTCAACAAAAAAATGGCGCAAGAGACTAAATTTGTGTCGCAGTCCTTGTCTCGTACATCATAAAATCAGAAAGGAGATGTCGCTGCACACTTTGTTTGGACAGAAATGTTTTTTTGGAATGTATTGCAGGCCTGAAATGCAGGAATAGACGTAAATTAACAAATTAAATCAAGTTGGGTTCATACTGTCTGCAATGAAATAAAAGTCAAATTTTAGAAACACTGTATTTTTAATAAATGATTGAGTGTATATGTGTGTGTATATGTGTGTGTGTGTGTGTGTGTGTGTGTGTGGTCAAGGACTGGTGCCCCATCCTTGCTATGACTGGCTGTAATGCCCTGCTCAACACCCAATGAAGGGGTAGAGGGACTCACTGTGAACCTGACCAGGATTAAGCAGTTAAGAAGATGGATGGATTAGCATTTTCCATACTGTCCCAATTTATTTAGGGTTGTAGAATATTTGGGTCCAGCCCTAATGTCAGTGCTATTTCACTGAGCTACAGTTTGCCTCGGCACAAAAACAGAGCTCTAAATCTGTATGTAAGGCCTTGATCTTGGGTGTAATCTACATATGACCCCGTGCTTTATGCTTGAATTCGCCACTGAGCCGTGATTTCGGTACGGCCCTCTAGCTCTCCTGTGCACCAATCAATCAGAGCTACTGTAAGAGTGGCCTGTTCATAAACAAAGAGAAAGGTTAACAAATGGCCCGTGCTCTGCTCCCTTTTACAGACTCTCAAATATTGAAAACGCAAGGACAGCTGGGGGTGAAGCAGCATTTAAATTCAAATGGAAGAGTCATTACTTTCTCCCTTTTCCCACTCCGGATTGTCAGCTCGGAAAATGAAAAGACACAAGAATCTCGCCACGGCCAAACAGGCTCTGCTTTTGAATAACAAAGTAAACGGACATTTGGCGTCTCAGTTCTTCTCAGCAAAATTACTTCCCCCTCATTAGAGCTGTGCTGTCGAGACCTATTCACAAACACACACACACACACACACACACACGGTATAAATCTCTATTTGGTATGCACTTTTGTGCTACTCCTCATGGTCAGTGTCTAATCACTCCACATAGGTTAGAAATGTTCTCCAGCCAAGACGAAATAACATAAACAGATGGATACAACAGGTAAGAAGCGGCATAGGAAATCAACTGGATGTGAACATCAGACAAATCCAGTGTGTGAATTTTCTGCTTGCTGAGTGTGTGTGCGCGCGTGTGATTAGGGAGGTGATAGATGGTTGTCACATCTGGTGGTGTTATGGAGATGGGGCGGGATAGCTTCAGTGGGCTCTATTGCACTTGACAATGGCCTGAACATATTGCATTCAACACACAGACAGGGCCATGTAAATCACACACACACACACACACACACACACGCACGCACGCACGCACGCACACACACACACACACACACACACACACACACACACACACACACACACACACACACACGCGCACGCACGCACACACACACACACACACACACACACACACACGCACGCACGCACGCACGCACACACACACACACACACACACACACACACACACACACACACACACACACACACACAGGGAGCTGCAGTACTACTTGTAGAAACTGGAACTGAGCCAGTGTAATATAACAAAAGTATGCCCCATCATTTTATTTTTTTCGCTGCATAATTACAGCTCTCAGCTCATAATGTGATGTTTTGAAGTGTCAGCACAAATTGGTAAAAAAAAACACTGACATATGAGAAGCTAAGTGTGGTGAAGCTAATTGCAAGAAAAACATTAACAAGATGACAGAGTAACTGCCAGGTCCTGAAACAGGATATGAATTTAAAAGAGTTCAGTATACAAACTCATACAAACTTACATGATTTACAGAGATGTATTGTAGTGATTACAGTAACACTGGTTTACACAGTGAAGTGGGATGGTTCACCAAATGGTTCTCATTTCATCCCAGATGTCTCTGCTAAGACATGCTTGGGGTGTAAATTTTGCTCATGTGGTTTAGAACTGAAGCTGTTAGCATTGCTAACAAACACTAAAACTCAGTAGTCACCCAAATAGCATGAAATCATTTTCAGTTGAAAGTTTTGGGTTTTTCAGTAGGTCTCAATAAGTGGAATGCTTTGCCAAATCTGTGCAAACTTATTTAAGTCCTGGATGTGTTTTTAAGTAAAATAATTGCACTAGTTGGGTGACTATTGAGTTCTAGTGTATGGTAGCAATGCTGCTGCTAAAGTTCTGAACTAAACTAGCAAAATGTGAAGTACATATTATATAAAACTGATCATTCCTTCAACAATATACTGCAATATATACACTGCTCAAAAAAATAAAGGGAACAATTAAATGACACTTAAATTAAATTAAAAGTCAACCACACTTCTGTGAAACCAACCTGTCCAGTTAGGAAGCAACACTGATTGTGAATCAATTTTACCTGCTGTTGTGCAAATGGAACAAACAACAGGTAGAAAGGAGAGGCAATTAGCAAGACAACCCCTATACAGGAGTGGTTCTGCAGGTGGTGACCACAGACCTTTTCTCTGTTCTCGTCCTTTCTGGCTGATGTTTTGGTCACTTTTGCATTTTGTCAGTTCTCTCACCATAGAGGTAGCATGAGGTGATCTCTACAACCCACAGAAGTTTCTCAGGTAGTGCAGCTCATCCAGGATTGCACATCAATGTGAGCTGTGGCAAGAAGGTTTGCTGTGTCTGTCAGCACAGTGTCCAGAGCATGGAGCAGATACCAGGAGACAGGCCAGTACACCAGGAGACATGGAGGCATGCCGTAGGAGGGCAACAACCCAGCAGCAGGACTGCTACCTCCTCCTTTGTGCAACGAGGAACAGGAGGAGCACAACCAGAGCCCTGCAAAATGACCTCCAGCAGGCCACTAATATCCATGTTTCTGCTCAAACTGTCATGGTATGAGATTTTGAGTATGGTTCCAAATCCAGACCTCCAAGGGGTAGGTAATAATTTTGATTTACATTGATCATTTTTATGTTATTTTGTTCTTAATGCATTCCTATGTAATAAATAAAGATTTTCAACTGGAATATTTTATTCATTGAGATCTAAGATGTGTTATTTTAGTGTTCCTTTTATTTTTTGAGCAGATGACAATATATTGTGCTTCTAAATTCAGAGTAAATTCAATGTAATAAGTTGTGTATGAATAGTAATGCACTGGCCTAAAATCACATGTCAATATAAACAAGAGGGCAAAAACAAGCACTGCAAACATATATCTGCACCCATATGCACTGGCAAGCCCAGACATGATGGGTTGAGGTGGGTTATTACCACATGTGAGCCTTCTGAGGGGAGGGCTAATCATGGTGTTTTTACCCCTGAGCATGATGCTGTGCTCAGTCATACATTCACACCCCTCACCATCTGCTGGTGGAATGATCCATGTGGGTTGGGAACTAACCACAGAGGTTCAAACCAGTGGAGTCAGAGGTGAAGTCATATGGTGAGTGCTAATGTTCAAAGCTGCTCAATGGATTATGGCAACTCCAGGCCTTAAGGTTTTAATGCCTCATCAGAGAGCAATACAGTGTCATCAGTAAGTATTCAACTAAAACAGACACTTTTAAAAAACGAAAGATGAATAAAATGCTAAATATGAAAGTGCAGAATTGAACGAAATGTTTGCATTGTATTGTTTTGGAAAGTTTTGTATTGCCATTCATGCATACTTAAAAAATGCTCAACCTGTCCCTGTAGCATATCATTTTAATACAATCCCCAGTACGAGAGCTGAACACTTAACCTCTGTCTTCTGTAAAATACATTTATAATAGAAGTCCATTTGTAACAAGTGGCCATTGACTTCCACTATGAAGGAGTTCAAGTTAACAAGTTATTTGTCATTTTAGCAGGTACAGTGGAATTCATCAAAATTCTTATCTGCAGCAATCAACAGTACAAGCCTACATAAGAGAGATTAGAGAGGGTTTAAAATGCTGGAGCATTCTATTAAAAAGTGAAGAATATTAACAAATGAAGAATTACTGTAGTTATACAATATTTGAAAGCAAGTCTTGAGTAGGATAACAACATAGAGCCACTGTTTCTACCCAGTTTTAACCCCACTGTTCCCGTAATAAACTAACAGAGGACACTATTTCAACCAGTTTATTCTCACCACAAATAACCCTATTCATATTCATACAGTCATATTTCTACAGGCAACAGAAAAGAGAGAGAGAGAGAGAGAGAGAGAGAGAGAGAGAGAGAGAGAGAGAGAGACACCGAGAGAGAGAGAGAGAGAGAGAGAGAGAGAGAGAGAGAGAGAGAGAGAGAGCAAGAAAGAGAGAGAGAGAGAGAGAGAGCAAGAAAGAGAGAGAGAGAGAAAGAGAGAGAGAGAGAGAGAGAGAGAGAGCAAGAAAGAGAGAAAGAGAGAGAGAGAGAGACAGAGACAGAGAGAGAGAGGGAATATATCTAATGGATCTCCTGTATGGTTCAATATGATGGTGACAGAGAGCTTGTGCCTGTAACCCCTGGCAACAATCTGAATGTTACAACAGTATGGTGTGTGTGTGTGTGTGTGTGTGTGTATGTACTTGTGTGTGTGTGTTTGTCCCTGTATTTCTCCCTGGTGGGGACCGAAAGTCCTCATAATGATAGGAATACATGTCAGGTCTGTAAAAGTGGGAACATTTTGCTGGTCCTCACAAGAAATGACACATTTTCATTACAAACTTTTTTTTTAATCAAAAGTTGAAGTTTAGGTTTATTTTTACTCAGTATTACACAAGTGAATGGACTGTCCTCACTAGTATAGTTCTAACAAAGTGCATTTGTGTGTAAGTACCAGGTTTATAGCAGGCTGTGGGTTGTTTAAACACTCAAGTTGTAAGGACCTTTTCCTCATGCAAGGACTATAAAGCTGGTCCCTGCAATGTAAATCATGAAATTTTAAGGTGAAGACATGTTTTGAGGTTAAGATTAGAGTTTTAAAGTTTGAGTATGTCCCCACAATTCACAGAAAAAAATTGTGTATTGTATGTGTGTGTGTGTGTATGTGTGTGTGTGTGTATGTGTGTGTGTGTGTGCATGTCTTCAACTATGCTCATTTACTGATGTTTCTCAAGGTTTACTGTATGGACTCTGAGGCATCAGCTGGCAGGAGTT
>BRDA01017212.1:5000-11622 GCA_036984385.1 Crenuchus spilurus | reverse complement strand
ACAGAAATCACCACAAACTACTGCTGAAATCAAAAGAGAAACATATCACTACAAACTACATCAGAAATCACCACAAACTACTGCTGAAATCAACAGAAATCACCACAAACTACTGCTGAAATCAATAGAGAAACGTATCACTACAAACTACATCAGAAATCACCACAAACTACTACTGAAATCAACAGAAATCACCACAAACTACTGCTGAAATCAACAGAGAAACTTATCACTACAAACTACATCAGAAATCACCACAAACTACTACTGAAATCAACAGAAATCACCACAAACTACTGCTGAAATCAATAGAGAAACTTATCACTACAAACTACATCAGAAATCACCACAAACTACTGCTGAAATCAATAGAGAAACTTATCACTACAAACTACATCAGAAATCACCACAAACTACTACTGAAATCAACAGAAATCACCACAAACTACTGCTGAAATCAACGGAGAAACTTATCACTACAAACTACATCAGAAATCACCACAAACTACTACTAAAATTAACAGAAATCACCACAAACTACTGCTGAAATCAAAAGAGAAACATATCACTACAAACTACATCAGAAATCACCACAAACTACTGCTGAAATCAACAGAAATCACCACAAACTACTGCTGAAATCAATAGAGAAACTTATCACTACAAACTACATCAGAAATCACCTCAAACTACTGCTGAAATCAACAGAAATCACCATAAACTACTGCTGAAATCAATAGAGAAACTTATCACTACAAACTACATCAGAAATCACCTCAAACTACTGCTGAAATCAACAGAAATCACCACAAACTACTGCTGAAATCAACAGAAATCACCACAAACTACTGCTGAAATCAACACAGAAACAGATATCACTACAAACTACATCAGAAATCACCACAAGCTACTGCTGAAATCAACAGAAATCACCACAAACTACTGCTGAAATCAACAGAAATCACCACAAACTACTGCTAAAATCAGCAGAAATCACCACAAACTACTGCTGAAATCAACAGAAATCACCACAAACTACTGCTGAAATCAGCAGAAATCACCACAAACTACTGCTGAAATCAACAGAAATCACCACAAACTACTGCTGAAATCAGCAGAAATCAGTCCTATGTTGTGCTGACCAGGTAAGAAAATGTAATCAGACACAAAGTGATTATAACATCTAAACGTTCAGGTCACCTGATCTAAGCTCTCATGCTGACATCTGTCTCAGAGTAAGCTGTAGGTGGAGCCTCTGAGGACGGGTCTCCTTATTGTGCATTAGGAGGAGCCCGGTTCTGACCAGCTCACTGAGTTTACTGTTTTCAGAGCTGGACCACTCACGGTTCTGATGTGGTAGTCTGTGGTGAGGTGGGCTCTCTACATACACACACGTGTGATAAAGCCTTAAAGGTTTCCTGGAGTCTCCTTAAAAGGTTCTGCCGTTCTGACAGGCGGAACCCGTGAGAGTGCTGCGAGTAGCCCACATTTTTACTGCGTGGAGGTAAAAGCTGAGGAATCCGGACGTCTGTGAGATGTTTTTGTTTTGGAGCAGAATGTTATTCCTTTAAAACGCAGGCGGTCCTTTCACTGTAAACATTTCATTATGAGAAGACCTTTAAAAAGCTCCAGAATGTTCAGTACATGCCTCTTCCTTTCCCAAAGAGCTCTGCAGAGTTTTTTCAGCCATTTAGTCAAACATCGAGCTTAATCAGTGTCTGCACAACAGTTTAACAAGCAAGAACAAGCAGTTTGAAAGTTTTGTGTAAGATGAAGTGCCCTTTGATTTATTAAAAGAGCTGCCGCAATTAGAGTTCAGTGAACAGCACTTACGCCTTTTAGCTGGTACCCATGAGGTCTGTGTGAAGTACTGTATCTGGGTAGTATCGTTGCTGGACACTGTTAGAACCTGTTCACATTTAAAATGATGTAACACTGCTATCAGAACTGCTGCAGAGTGTATTTAGGCCGGCGTTTAGCTATTTCTACTGGCTCAGGTCTTATTTCACACACACAGACTAGTTTAAGAGTGTATGATGTTCTGTCACAAACAGCCTGCACTATAAAACGTGTTAAAGCTTTGAGCAGAGTGGATTATCAGGTCCTCAGATCATATACAGACTGTGATTAGTCTCTAAATGTGCTCTATACCCAGTACGTCACGTCATGTAGAGTCATTTACATACAGGAAGTACATTAAATGTACAACGTTGATAAATGTAAATGAGTCAGTGATGGAAATGATGGCTGATTGACAGAGAGTCTGTTTGTATTGTGTCCTGTCTGCAGATAAGATACTCCCACCACCACGCTTCACTGTTCCAGGCGATAATGACGTTCTGTAGACGTTGAGGATATTTGTCGTCTGTGCTGCTGTAAAAGTGTCATATGTGTGATACTGATGCTCTGATGAGCTCTCTGTGTCACATATACTGTGATCAGGAGGAGACGGATGCAGCGGGGCTCCAGAAACAAGGCTGTGCAATGACATGTCAAAACTGGGGGTGGAGACATGAACAAGACACATGGAAAATGTAAACAAAAGCATGTGGCAAAAGGATGGCACACGGGAACAAACAAACAAGGCACGTGGACAGAGACTGGGATGGGGACGAGGGTTAGAGTCAGAACTCTTACAACAGTAAGATGAGATATTCGGAGAGAAAATGAGTTTTAGATTTTTAGCTATTGCCCATTACAGATAATCCACAAATGTGCAGTTATTTACAACCTGTTTATTTTGGGTTGAGGTTACGTTTAGACTTTAACTGGACAGTAAGTTCACTCTAATAGACGAGTAGTCAAATGTACATTAAATACAGCTTAAGCATCTACAAAGTATCCAACTAAAGTGTAAGATGCCCATTTTAAACCTTTTAGCATTTTACAACTCGTGTAGCACATTCCCAGCCTAAGCTAGTCATCAAATTAACTGCAGATGGAGCTTCCCAGCTCTGTGTTTACTCAACACAGCAGTGAGAAAGAAGCTAATCTTGGCTTGCAATCAAAAGAGTTCACCAATAAGAAGAGATAAGCAATGAATAAGAGCAAATCGATGGCTTTCCAGCTCCAGAGTAATGGACACCGGCAGAATAAACCCACTCAATTCATTTTTTTCAAAGTGATGCGACCACTCAGGGAAGCATCATTCAAAAGCAATGTTTCTCAGCTGCCAGAAACAGTAAATGTAGGAAGTGCAGGAAAATTGCACACTCGATGTTGGTGGGTCGAATGGCCTCGGTGGCCACGGCCGGGCGGCGTTCTCAGAAAGGTGCTCATTTCCTGTGAGAAATCAAAACATACCAAGCTGAAGGATGCCACAGGGATGCTGCTGTGAAATGCATCTTTCATATGACTGTAAGTAATCAACGTAACCCAAGGACGGAGATGTGCTTTCAGCAGGTGAGCTCAGATGTGACCCTACAGGCCTATTTTCAGACACATGGAGGCTTAAAGGCCTAGACATTCAGCAGGACGCAGGTCAGCAGGTGGGTGTCCTTGAACTTTTTAGGAAAGCAGTCACTGGGGACACTTTATAACTCCATAACCACTCACCGGCCATTATGTACAAAAAACTTGTATCTCCACTGTCTGTTTTAGCTCCACTGATCATACAGGTGCACTTTGTTCTACAGTTACAGACTGATGTGGTGGTGGTGTGTTAGTATGTCCACTCACTGATGTAAAGACAGTAGCTCAGTTTGTGTTGGTCCTCTAGTCTTCCATTGGTGATACTGTGTTCACATTAGCAGCTCTGACACACCACCACCACCTCAGAGTCTCAATGTCCTTTCGATATTAAAGCAGCGGTGGGTGATATTTTATGCACTTTGTATTTTAGGCATGTTTTTGAGTTTAACTTTACAAACACTAGAGCTCAATAGTCACCTATCGAGGTATCTCATATCAAACACGGCTCAAACTACATCCACGTTAACAAGGTTACAGAGATGTGTATTAAGCCTTACTGTGAACTAGAACCAGAACTTGTGTAGCTGGTTGCTCTGCGCAGCATCGCAGAGAGTTGAGTGAAGAGTAGAATCAGTAGTAGTGATGATAACATTATAAATACAGAGGATTCTGATGTAATAGTCTTCAACCAGCCCTGCTGCTGTCTGAAGTGTCAGATTGTGTCCTAAACCACGCCATCTACACACCACCACCGCGTCAGTGTCTCTGCAGTGCTGAGGACGATGTGAGGGTCCTGACTAAGCTTGATGTAGATGCTCTTTGTGTTGCTGTGTTCCAGAACAGTGTTACTTGTAATTTCAGTCTTATTTTGGCTCTTATTTCTAAAATTTGTCTCTGAAAAGAGTGAAAACCTTTTCTTTGTGCTTTTATGTGTTAAATAAAGTTTGAAGTGAACAAACACATCACAGAAGTCAGTTTTGCAGCATGTTTGGAAGTGAAATTGGGTTCGTAAGCTGTCAAAGGTCAGCAGTGCTGTTTAAAAATAGCAGAAAATTGTCAGAATAATAGTTAAATTGAGCAATTTTTGCTTGAAAACATGACTACGACTACGACTGCACTCGCTGAACATATTCATTCATCTTAACAGCATGAAATCAAACGTGTATTATGTATACTAAGATGCTGGGAATTAATCTGGGAATTGTTGCAGGAAAGCATGGTACAGCTTGTACATTACATTCAGAGAAAAGCTTTCATTTCGCAGGGAGGAGAGCGAGCACCAGTATGGCAGCCAAGTGTCCTCATGTCACTATGTATAGAATGATGCAATCTGTCTGTAAAGCATCCTGTGTCACCGACCTAGCTCTCGGTGTATCTCTGAGCCCTGCAGACTTGCATCCACATGTTGGAGGAGTTGCAGCGTCTGGTCCAAACGAGGCACATGTGCGAGCATGCTCTTCCAGCACGGAGCAGCTGTGGTCCTGTCAGCATCCAGTGGCATCCGTGATAAATTACAGCAGCCCAGCCGAGCCCTCGGTGACAGACCCACTCATGACTCACTGCTCTTTGTCTTGCCTGAATTCTGATGCTGAGGCTCGGGATTTAGGACTTGGTTGCTGCGAGGAATCAGCTTTTTTTTGCTTTCTTCTTCTCCTCTGCTTCATTCTCTTTTTAACGCAATGATCCAGATGCCAGAGAAGATGACAGCGATCACAGAAAGACAATACGAACACGCGCTTTCAGCTTCAGCTGTTGTGCTCTGAGCCTGATTTCAGCCTTCTGCATATCTACTTTGAAACTCTGTGGGTGTAGGATTGAATATGTGAAGCCCTGATTGTTCTCCAGAATGTAGCACAATAGGTTCTGCCTAAACGTTAAGCAACTTGAGTGCCTGTCACATTTAATCCTGAGGAGGACGATGTTGAGCCAGAAAAAAGTGCACATAATCACATCCAACTAAACTGAATCCGTTTAAAATATACAGAAAAAGACTCTGGTACTGTGTTTGGGTACAACACTGTTAACACAATTTCATTTAGAGTCAATTAATTATCTGTTAGAGTACTACTAATTAACCAATTACCCTCACATGACCCTAAAGCTAACGCCTACTCAACCTCAACTCAAAACCTAATCCTAATCCTAATCTTGCTTAAGTCCAATGCTTGTCCTAAATCTAAAACTATCTCTGATTCTAACTTCCTGATTGTTGTTCCTGATGTTAACTCTGTTACTAAACTTAAAACTAACCTTAATCCTGACCCTCAACCTAAACTTAACCTTGGTCCTAAGTCTCATGCTTGTTCTAAATCTTATTCTAACCCTATTCTTAACACTAATGTTGGTCCTAAATCTAAGCGTAACCCTAAACCTAAACATAACCCTAGTGCTAACACCAATCCTAGCCCAACTCTAATGCTAGTCTTAAATATAGCCCTAATCCTGGTCCTAACTTTAATGCTGGTCCTAAATCTAAACCTAACGCTGGCTCTTATGCTGGTCCAAGAGTGGCCATTGATTAAACACAGTGACTAAACTCTCCAACAGTTCTGCTGTGTCTGATCAACACACACTAACACACCACCACCACATCACTGTCATTGACAATGATACACCTGCTCTGTGGGGATCCTGTAGTGGTCCTGTGGGAGTCCTATTGTGCTCTGGTTGGCAGAGGCGTAGCACCAAATTCTGAGCTTTATGCACAAGCAGGGCCCAGAGCCCCCCTCCTATTATTAAATATTATTTTCTTTGATATTTAATGGAAACAAAATTCCAGACTCCTCAAGGGCCCTCCCCCACCTGGGGCACTGGTAACTCAGTCCCACGCCCCCCCCCCACAACAACACCCCTCCTGTAGGAGTCCTGTTGTGGTCCTGAGGGGGTCTCTTGGTGATGCTGTGGGGGTCCTGTTGTGGTCCTGTGGGGGTCCTTTGGTGGTGTTGTGGTGGTACTGTAGGGGAACCCGTGGTGGTCCTGTGGGGGGTCCTGACCACTGAAGAACAGGCTGAACAGAGTCTTCAGAGAAGCAGATGGACTGTACACAGTGCACCTGTGTGCTGAGTGGAGCTGACAGTGAGTGGAGATGCTGTGGCTGATGGACTACATGTGCTGTAAGTGTGAAAATATGCAAATGTGATTTAGTAGTGAATCATCGCTTTTTAAACTAATAGCTTTTAATGATCAAAGGTGTCAGGATGACAGAAGACCA
>BRDA01017212.1:0-2500 GCA_036984385.1 Crenuchus spilurus | reverse complement strand
GGTGAAGAAAGTATACAGAGAAACAGATGGACTACAGTTAGTATGAAGTGCCCCTGTATGCTCAGTGGAGCTGATCCAGTGTATATTTGTAGAGGAAAACAATCAAAATGACCATTTTTGGTCATTAAACTGATACAGCTGATAGCAACATGGCTGAACAGTGCTGTAATATGCCTTCAGCATTGCTCCAGTTATAACTTCATGCATGGATCACAGCCAGGAACATCCCCATCCTTCTTTCATTACCTGGACAAAGGAAGAAGAAATATAACCTTGCTCCACTGACTTCCATTGTGTTTGAGCAAGGGTACCACCGAAAATAGTCTCTCCGGTGTTAATTTAGCATGTGCTCTATCAATACCCAGGGAGTTTAATGTCATTTTCTCAACAATCTCTCACCATGGAGGGATAATGAAATTCAGAGAGGAGCCACTAATTATGGAGATACCACTCTAGATCACGTCCTGACCGCTGTCCCCAATGATGGACAGTGAACGAGAAAAACCTCAGCACTTGGCACCGTCTCGCTATCTCACACCGCTCTGTCTACTCCCACCCATCAATCAGCTGGGCCTCATTTGAACAGACTTGATGGCATGTGATTGCGATGGAGCCTTCGTCTGCCTCCTCCTCTTCCATTACTCTCCTGTTCAACCTCTCTGGTGTCTGTTTAAGCCACCCTCCCCTTCTGCTGAACGAGCCTCGCCTCGCCTCGCCTTTGTCGCGTCGGGAGCTTTCTACCAGATTCATTTACGAGAGACGAATCCTGATCCTCCACAAAGTGCTAACGTACAATCAGAGCTGATGAGCGGAGAGCAGCTGTTGTAGCCGGAGAGCTTGTCAGTTCGCCTGACGGATGTGGTGTCAGCTCAGAAGACGGGAGGGAGCGGGCCCGGTTCTGCGACTGTACGGATGTCTGGATGCATTTGTGACGATTTTTTAATTACAGCCTTAAGTCTGACGCTTGAGATTGACGCTTAGTGTTGCATTGAAAGCTAAAAACAACATGCTCCTGAGACAAAAGGATGAAAATGAATGGTTACAGATAGAGGGATGCTTTATCATTGGTGGTAATACGGATTCTTCTTTTAAATGGTAATTGGTCTAAATTACCTTTAATGAGAAACACAACAAGATTCGCTGCATGACAAATGACTTAACAAGGCCTCGGCGTTTTCTCACAGCCTGCCAAGGCACACATCATTCTATTAAAGCTTGTTAATTGTCTGACAAAATGTGATTAAATTATTAATCATTGCCTCACGTGGACGTAATTATCCATCCCCGACACCTTGACATGATTGTCTTCTGGGAGTAGTCTTGCAACTGTAATGAATGTGTTGGCCTAAATAAGTCACCGGCAGTCACTGTATGAGTGTGTGTGTGTGTGTGTGTGTTTAGTGAGTGTCTAAATACTGAATATAATAAATTATAGCAGTAAAAATTTCATCAGCTCCAACGACTATTTCTAGTTTTTTAATAGTCAGGAACTGCAGGACTCCCACAGGGCTGGTGGATCATTCTGAGTGACACTGATGTGGTGGTGGTGATTTAGAGTGGATCAGAGCTGTGTCATTGCTGGACTAGCATACCAAACTGTGCTGAACTACCGTCTCTGACTTTACATCTACAAGGTGGACCAACAAAGTAGGAGTAGACAGTGAGTGGACACACTAACACACCACCACCACTTCAGCGTCACTGCAATCGAAAGAAACAGATGGAGTACAGTGTGTAACTGTAGACCTACAATATGCACCTATATGCTCAGTGGAGTGTATGCATGTGTACCTAATGTAGTGGCCAGTGTGTACACGCCATTTATTCTAATGACTGGTCAGAGTCCAGATGGCTGAGATTAGTGTCCTGCAGGGAACTTGGCTTAAAGTGAACAGCAGCGCAGATTGAACTTTAATAAAAGTGCGACCAGGCACTCTTTAAACAATGGTGGTGGTGGGAAAACGTTTTTCACTTCCTGATTGGTTTCTTTGGGTTGTGCGGAAAGGGAACCAACCTCAGACTCATAACCACAAGATTAAAAGTTCATGGCGGATCATGGGAAGCCAAATGAAAGGCTCGTTTTCACTCAGACAGACCACTTTCAATAAGTTGACCTCTGCTGATGCTGGTAATAAAATGCCAAGCCTGTATCAGATGCTCTGTGGAGTTTCCAGTGAAAGAAGGACCTTGGACAGCGCCAATGTTCTCAGACTCCTGTATTAAGATGCACTGATTGACCCTTTCATTGCACACAAGCGTATATATTTTCGTTCGCAGGGTTGTTTGAGCTTTAAATAGCCAACATGTTCACTCTGATGATGAAATGAACATCTGAATGACGTCTGAGTGTCTAGTCTAAAATGCTGCTCTATAAAACTGGATGATGTTGTAGATTCAGGTTGATTCAAGAGACCTTTATGGGGGGGCTAGTATTTATTATACAAACCGGATTCCAAAAAAGTTGGGACGCTATACAAATTGTGAATAAAAACTGAATGCA
>BRDA01017211.1:0-20000 GCA_036984385.1 Crenuchus spilurus | reverse complement strand
TCACTCAAACCTTATCCAGAGCTCCATGAAGGTCTCACAGACTAGCGGATGTGTGTGATGTCTGGTGAATCATTTACTGTGGATTATACAAATGAATAAAACCTCAGCACTACAGGCGGAGCAGCAGGGCTGGTAAAAAACGGATCTTGGATCAGATTCCTCGGTATTTATGATGGTCATTGTCACTAAAACTGATTCTAGATCAATACTTCCTGCTAATAAGCAGAAACTCCAAATTATTTTGGTAATAGTTCGACTTAGAGGCATGTAAATAGACTTATCACAGACTGGTAGACACACGCACACAAATGATAATGTTTATGAATTTTAATATTAAACCTCTGTTATTAAACTACGTCTAGCTGACGTGACACAGGCAGAAACGCTCAATGAAAACGCTCAACATGTAAATAACTTACAGGTGAAAACGGACGCTGTTTGAGGGAGTGACAGCGGCGACGGCCAATCACACGTTAGGCAAGAAACGGCAGACCCAATCAGTGATCTTGTGGGCGGCCTAAAGGGAAACCGGCTTGGATTTCTGCTGGGTCCTAATGCTCGCCCAAGTACATTTAATATAGCGTAACATCTCACGCAAGCGAACCGAACGGAATAGGAGGAGGGCGAGACTAGTTTGTGAAAGAAATGCTTCTTTAGTAAAACAAAATCCCGGACGTTCGTGAAATTCCGCCCGGACACATTTCAAAAGTCTCAAAAAGAGGACATGTCCGGGTAAAAGAGGATGTCTGGTCACCCTAGTTCAAGCATAACCACCTTGAAATGGCTATTTTTACAATTATGAAGGTGAAAAAACCATGAAGTTTTTGCAGCCTTGAGGTTTGATCTCTTCTTAAGAAGATTTCAGATGGCTTGCATGTTATTCGAAATGCATGTAGTATAATTTATTTCATATTATAATAATAATATCTCTGGAACAGGGATGTATTTTGCAGGCTGTGATGTAAGTGAGAGGACTGTGTTGCAGGGCTGCTGCAGATCACAGCATAGACAACACTACAGCCATGCTGCAGGAGTGGCTGTCAGCAGTGGAGGGCCTGTATCACTCTGTGAGATTCAGAACCATGGAGGACAAGAGCAGGTAAGCCTCTGTTAGCCAGCTGTTCTGGAGCACAGTACACAGCACAGCAATCAGAGATGGTCATTTCTGCATGCTCACCTCTGCCTCTGGGATGGGTTGCCAGGTATCACAATGCATATCCCACATATAAACTGTGAAATACGTATCGCCATGAGAGATTATATTGGATAAAATAATGTGCTTAAACATTGGGGTTTTACACAGGGCCCATCCTATCAGTTCAACCATATTCTAACATCTCAAAAATGCCATTACCTCAAGCTTTTGACAGGGGTCCTGAGGTACAACCCCCCTACTGAATTAAGCCCTCAACACATCTGAAAGCCTTGTAATCACAGATCCACATCCCTGGTAACTAAGGTGAGGTCTAGCCTCACTGGCACTGTTAATGCATGCTCATTGCCACCAGTACAACCGTGTGGATTCATCAACCACTGTAAAGACAACACATGCACACAACAGCAGTAAAAAGAAATTACAAATTGGGAACGCAGTGAAAAAAGGGTTAAAAACATTTGTAATGAAACATGCAATTTTTTCCATTAACAACCAGTTTGTCCATTTTTCAATTCAAGCAATTTGAAGTAAAAACATAACTGGGCTCAGTCAGCCTGGACCTACGGGTACCACACACAGAAAAATGAATAAAAAAATTATTTGCATGGACCACCATGTTAACAATTTTAATTGAAAGCCCTGATATTTGCATTGCACTCATTGTAGTTGCTTTTGCTTCTTCAGTTTACATCTGGAGATGTGAGGCTAATGTTGTAAATAAACACTAGAAATCAATGACCTACTGAATATTAGCTGAGTCATTTTTATCAAAACATATCAGCAAAACATTGTTAACGTTTCCAACCACTTTACATAAATACATGTACTGTACAGATAGTACATATCTAGAAAGCAATCTGCAACAGCAGTATGGTTTGAACTCAATTAATTCAATTAGCTCTTTAGCTCCGCCCATTGTCACTGAATTTATAAGGAGTGTTTCTGCACTTTTTTCTTTTACATACATGAAGCAATACTGGGTTCTTCTGATGGGTAACAAGAAGTAGAAAATATGAAAATATATAATATAATATAATATAATGTGGTAAGTAAATATAAATAAAAAAAACTCACAATACACTCCATCAGTTGCAGTCCTGATAATAAGAAGTATCTCTCCCTTACAGTTCCTATGTGGGTGAGCTGGGTCCCAAACATTGGACAGACTCCAGATTCATTCATGTGCTGAAGCTGAGGCAGGCTGCTCTCCGCTCGGCCCGCGCTCAATGGGCTGACTACATCCTGGTGAGATGCTCTTTCTACGTGATGCTGCTGGAAAGCAGTTTAGGTTTCCTTCAACCCTGAGAAGACGTTTGATCTCATCATACATTGACAAGAAATTTTAGATCATTTTGAGTTTAATGCAGTGTCCATGAACACACATAGATAACAAATGTTAAATGTCAGGTAAAGTAATGTGTTATTGTGGTGAGTAATGTTCCATCACAATCAGAGTTGTGATTGTGGATATTTTATTTAAATGTCCAGCAAGCTACTTCTTAACTCTCATCAAAACTGCATGTTGACAACAATTGCATCATTTTTTTCACTATATAAATAATGTATCTCATTATTTCCTCTTTAGTTTGTAGATAGTGACAACCTGCTGACAAATTCCCAAGTGCTGACACAGCTGATGGCTGAGAATCACACTTTGTTGGCCCCCATGCTGGAGTCTACAACACTGTACTCAAACTTCTGGTGTGGTATGACCATGCAGGCACGTTCAGTGTGATTATGATCTGTGTTTTGACTGTCTTAAAGTTCAAATTTCAAAGTGGTTTGAGTGTCTAGAAAAGTACTGTAGAAATGGAACTGGAAGTACCAGTAAGTAAGAGACAAACAAGAGGATTTTAGGGTTAAGTATTGGACTGAAATATATATCACCAATTCTATGGTTTTTGATACCATCCAAAGAGTGAAACTTCAGTGTAAAGCTTGATCACCTCGTCATTCACATGTCTACATTAATTGTCTGAAAATTAGAGAGAGAAGGTCAAATCAACTCCAGTCAATTCAAGTCACCACGTCAAATCAAATCAAATCAAATCAACATAAGTCAAGCCAAATCAAAACATGCCAATGGAAATAAAATCAAATTAAGTCAAGTCAATTGAAGTCAAATCAAATCAAGCCAAATCAAGTCAAGTCAAATCAAATTAAATCAAGTCAAGTCAAATCAAAAGAAGTCAAGTTAAATCAGGTCAAGTCAAATCAAATCAAGACAAATCAAGACAAGCCAATGGAAATAAAATCAAATTAAGTCAAGACAATTGAAGTCAAATCAAATCAAGCCAAGTCAAGTCAAGTCAAATTAAATCAAGTCAACGTAAGTCAAGCCAAGCCAAGGGACATAAAATCAAATTAAGTCAAATCAACTGAAGTCAAGTCAAATCAAGTTAAATCAGGTCAAGTCAAATCAAATCAACATAAGTCAAGCCAAGCCAAGGGACATAAAATCAAATTAAGCCAAGTCAACTGAAGTCAAGTCAAATCAAGTTAAATCAAATCAAGTCAATAGAAGTCAAGTTAAATTAGGTCAAGTCAAATCAAATCAAATCAACATAAGTCAAGCCAAATCAAGACAAGCCAAGGGAAATAAAATCAAATAAAGTCAAGTAAACTGAAGGCAGGCTTCAGTTTACAACTAGTCAATTCAAATCAAGTTAAATCAAGTCATGTCAAATCAAGAGAAGTCAAGTTAAATAAAGTCAAGTCTATCAAGTAAAATCTAATCAAATCAAGTTAAGTCAAGTCAATACACGTAGAGTGAAGTCATATTTGTCTTCTGGGAATGTTTGCTAGATCTGCAACCAACAATTATTTCTAGAATTACTTGTACTTCTCAGTGAGCCATTTCTTCTTTCATGGTGCAACAAAACAAGAGAAGCACATTGCATTGCCCCACATTGCCCACATTGTATTGCACTTTGTCCGAAAATTCCCCCCCCATTCTCTTAAAGGATGGTGGGTTGAGTTGACCTGTACTTTAAGCTCAAAAGTAGGGACGGATTGGCAATCTGAACAATCTGAAAATGTCCATATGCAGTGTTTCACTGACAAACAGAACATGAAACTAAAACTCAACCCAAGCCCCCTTGCATTGCTACCCTTAACCCCCCACCATGTCTGAGAAACAATCAAAATAAGTTAAGTATTAAGTATACTAATAAGTATTCTAATGCACCTACATTGCAAATTGCAAAATATATACTGAGATCTTGACTACAATAAAAATTCTTTAATTTCCCATATCCAACACATTTCTCCAACGTGTTCAACAGGGATATTATAAGAGAACGGAAGAGTATATTCCCATCCGGAACTGGAAACGCACTGGGTGTCATGCTGTCCCCATGATTCACTCCACTATGTTGATGGATCTGAGGCGCAGTGCCAGCAAAGCCCTGAACTTCTATCCAACACACCAGAACTATCCTTGGACCCTAGATGACATCATGGTCTTCTCCTTTTCAGCACGGCAGGCAGGTAAGTTCATCTACAGAGCCCATTTAACCACTTTAGCTGGTTATACCTCTTTATATGTCCAAATCCTAAAGCTTATTCATTAAAACATGCAAAATGGTTGAGTTCTTTTAACTCAATCGCACACAGATCCCTGATGTTGTGAAGATGAAACCAATCTACACTCTGGAGGAACATGTTCTAGTTCTAGAACATGTATATCTGCACTCAATAAGATGGAATCTACTGCTAAACAGATTGCATGATACATGGCAGCATGGCTAGAAGTGAAGCTCTGTCAGGCTTCCAGAATATCAGTTGTCCACTGAAAACACAGTCTGCAATAGAGAGGAAGACTATGGGTGCATGTTTATGGAATGCCATCCCATGAAGACTCTACAAGGTGGTGGTTGCTGGTGGCTTTTGGTGCACCAGTCAAATGTCCCAGACTTGCTCAGTGTGAGACCCATTAGCCCATGTGGTGAAGCATTTTCTAGTTCTAATATGGTGCCAGGAGACCTCTGTAGACAAGATACCATTTCAGGCTCCATCACGTCTGTGATGCACCACTAGCTGGTCACATTTCTGGTCAATGCAACACTGCTGCACTATAGTTCATATTCTGCAAAAGACGTCTACACACTGTCACTTTAATGCTTGGTATTGAGCTCTAGTGATGTATTGTGATTGTATCACAAATTGTTACATCCTGTGAGAAATTGGCATCAGTTTGGATCCACAGCCTCATACCTTTTTCCACTGACATGGTATTTGGTGCCAAACTCTGAAATGGTTCCCTGCTTTTCCATCACAAAAGTATTTAGGCAGTATTTAGGCTGCACAATCTTGCTGGACTGGATCCATTAAACCTGTAATGCAAGTGGCTGAAGGACAGGGCAATGGTAATGTAAACCACAGAGTCTTTACCCATGTTTCTGCCAACTAAAAGTGTTGTAAATGTTGATATTCTGAACTCAGTGTTGGGGCACAAGTACACCTAATGACATTGAACTCTGACCAGTTCCAAATCGTCAGCTCTCGTATTGGTAAGTGAATCTTTTTAGAACACAGATTCTGGAAGGTTAGACTTGCCCACAAAGAAAGAAGTAGAACCTGAAGAAGAAGACATTGTGTTCCTCAAAGTTCTTTATATGTTTTTGGAATCTTCAGGGACTCAAATCAATTGTAAATGTTCACAGGTTCAGGGGAACCAGCACCAGCTCCAGAATGAGCACCATCATGTTGTTGGTAGAAAAGTACTATGTGATGTTGCTTCCTTGTAGGAGTGCAGATGTTCGTGTGTAACAGGGAGCACTACGGTTACCTGCCTGTGCCACTGAAGGTAGAGCAGACTCTGGAGGAGGAGACGGAAAGCTTCACCCACACACTCACAGAGGCAATGAGTGAGTGATGTCCTGTTCAGGACAGTGTAGAATCTGTTTTTAGGCTGTTAAGTCTAATGAAACAAAACAAAAGACTAATCTCAACATCTCGAGACAGTTATAAATATTTCCCAAAGAATATTCTACTGTATTTCACATATCTCAGTTTTACATGCCTGCATACCTTCAAAATTCCAGGCATGAATATGGGAAATACACTCACTGGCCACTTCTTTAGGTACACATACCTTTTATCTACACTCACTGTTTGGGACCATATAGGTGCACTGTACCAGACTGTAGTCCATCTGTTTCTTTACTTTGTTAGCCTCCTTTCACCCTGTTCTTCAATTACCAGGACCACAGTGATCAGGTATTATTTGGGTGGACTCAGCACTGCAGTGACACTGACGTGGTGGTGGTGTGTTAGTGCGTTGCTTTGGTATGTGTGGATCAGACAGTGTCCTCTGATGGCCATTCAATGTAATAGTCATAACATAACATTAAAATGGTTTGTTAATTGGCCTGATATTGGTATTGCCACAGTCATTTGTTAAATATTGGTTATCATGGACAATATCAGTGCATCTCTAACAAAAGCCTGACAAACCTGCCCAAAATATATCCACCCACCAAAGGACTGTTCCCTCTACCAATTCAATAAAAAATCTTTTGAGCATATGTTCAGTTCATTAGCAGAATAAATATATAGTATCGTGCATGACCAGGGCCGGCGCTCTGCATATGCGGATGACGCACTGCATGTGGGGCCTCATTTCTGGATGGGGCCCACAAAGCATTTGTGCTTAGGGCACCCACATGCCTAGCACCGGTACTGTGCATGACATCCTAGTAAACTGCTTATGTGTGTTTACTAATGAATTTATGTTTTTCCCCGATAGTTGAGTTTCCATTGGAGCCTTCACATTATCTGTACAGCTTCCCAAAACACAAGGACAAGATTGCATTTAATGAGGTTTGTATAATATTTAAGATTTCTTAAAACATATTATTTTGAGATGATACAGTAACTAGATCGATTAGACTCAACGTTTTGTCAATGTTATTGCACACAATGGAAATTGACCTCTGCATTTCACTCCTCTGTGCAGTGAAGCACACACACTAGTGAATAAATTAGGCTGTAAAGTGGTGGGCAGCTCCATCCACAGCACCCACAGAGCAGTTGGGCTTAGGTGCCTTGAACAAGGGCACTGATGACATTCCGGTCACAAGACCAGATTTTTTTACTTTACGCATTTTGACCTTGAATAGCATAATATGAAGTGTCCTTAACTGTCAAGTTGCATGAAATGTATGCTGCATGTAACCCACAGCCTGCTGACCCGCACTCTGACCAGTCAAGAAGCAAACCTACCTCGGAACATTAACTTGTGGCCTCAAAATAAAGTCATGGCCATACCTTAGAAAAACAACAACTTCAAAAGCTGTGTTCTGTCCTTCTGTTAGATCTACTTAATTAATCTAAGGCGACGTGTGGACCGTAGAGAGCGTATGTTGCGCATGTTGGACGTGTTGGGTGTTGAGGTCACAGTCACAGATGCAGTGGATGGCAAGTACGATACTATAAAAGATACCAGCACATCTGCCCACAATATATTTTGCAAATGTTTTCAACTCTCTCTCTCTCACTTTTGTAGAGCTCTGAACTCTTCTCAGCTCCAGGCTTTAGGTGTCGAGATGCTTCCTGGATATATGGACCCCTACTCCAACCGTGTACTGACCAGAGGAGAGGTGGGCTGCTTCCTCAGCCATTATAACATCTGGACTCAGGTGATTAGCAACAGCTGTTCAAATGTTAAATTGTAGCACAAGTCTTACTCACAGAGCATCATTGGCCATTAGTGTTTTGGTAGCTCAGCCTTGCTGGTGTACAGTCGTAGCTCATCTGTTGAAGAATAGTTTGTGTTAGTCTTCATCAGTGATCAGTTTCTGAGGAGAATCTTTCCTCTGTTTTTAGATGGGTTTGAGAAAGCTCGGCTAATGCTAACTGGTACTCAGGAGCAGTAGATGCTGCTAGCATTCTATGAATGAGAAGTCACAAGCTTTTATTGTGCAGCCCTGTGCTCTAAACCTCCAGACTGACAGGTGGAGTGTCTTCCTCAGGTGGTGAAGCAGCAACAGCAGCAGGTTCTGGTTCTAGAAGATGACATCCGCTTTGAACTGAACTTCAGAAGCCGCCTGACCGCCATCATGGAGGACGCAAAGCAGGCTCAGCTCAGCTGGGACTTGATGTTAGTAAAGGTTTTGATTTGAAGTTTGAGATTTCAGAAAATCATTCCTATGATCCCAGGGTCCTATTTTACCACAGTTCTAAGATTCAAGGGCCTGTATGTTTAGAGTCCTATCTTCCTGCACAGCAAAGATTTAGGTGGTGCCCACATCCACAAATGGGGCCCCACGCACAGGGTGTTGTCTGCGTGGGCGAAATGCCAGCCCTGTTCCTGTGTTATGTTCTCAGGGTCTTATGTTCTGTGTCCTATGCTCCTAAGGTCCTATGTTATTATGGTCCTAATTTTTCAGGGCCTATGTTCCCAGGGTTCTATGTTCTAAGGACCTTGTGTTACCAGGGTCTTATGTTCTCATCACCTTGTCTTCTCAGGGTTCTATGTTCCTAAACTCCAATGTTATTATAGTCCTAATTACTCAGGGCCTATGTTCCCACAATTCTATGTTCCCAGGGTCTTATGTTCTCAAGGACTTGTTTTCTCAGGGTCCTATGTTGTTATGGTTCTAATTTCTCAATGACTATGTTCCCAGGGTTTTATGTTCCCATGGCTCTATGTTGCCATGGTCTATGTTCTAAGGACCTTGTGTTACCAGGGTCTTATGTTCTCATCAACTTGTCTTCTCAGGGTTCTATGTTCCTAAACTCCAATGTTATTATAGTCCTAATTACTCAGGGCCTATGTTCCCAGGGTTCTATGTTCTCAGGGTCTTATGCTCTCAAGGACTTGTTTACTCAGGGTCCTATGTTATTATGGTTCTAATTTCTCAATGACTAGGGTTTTATGTTCCCATGGCTCTATGTTGCCATGGTCTATGTTCATAGGGTCTTATGTTCTCATGGACTTGTCTTCTCATGGTTCTATGTTCTCATGGTCTATGTTCCCATGGTCTATGTTCTTAGGGCCTTGTGTTCCCAGGGTATGTTTTTAGGGCCCTGTCTTCTCAGGCTCCTATGTCCTCAGGTCACTAAGTTCTCAGTGTGATTTCTCCTCTATGTGCTGTATAGAACAGGAGATCTTAAGATCCTGGGAACATAAATGTGAGGTTAATTGAAAACATGATGCATATTGTGTGATATTGTGATTGTATGACAGAGAGAAGCTGAAAAATGGGAAATTACTTGAACATTCAGTCTGATCTGTCTCTGTCTGTCAGATATGTGGGCCGTAAGCGGTTGCAGGTGAAGCGTCCTGAACGTTGGGTGAAGGGGGTGAAGAATCTGGTGATCCCTGATTACTCGTACTGGACTCTGGGCTACGCGCTCTCCCTGCAAGGCGCTAAAAAACTGCTGGACGCTCAGCCTCTCAATAAAATGCTACCAGTCGACGAGTTCCTGCCCGTCATGTTTAACAAACACCCTAAGTATGTTATTCTTTAGCACATACTGGACCTTCATCTAAGACAACATTTCAATGGCAGGTCATCTTAAAAGAACAGTTTGGTGTAAAATAAATTGCATAATTGTCTTTATAATTTGGCTTTGCTGTAAATGTGCATCTAGACGTGTTTGGTGTCTGAAGTTTGTTTCTTTAACTTTGAACTTGAGCTATGAAGCTAGTTATGAAGTAATGGAAGCTTAAAGTAATCAAATAATTCAAACGGCAGGCCTAAATGATCACACACTTGAGTTGTTAAGTAAGCTCAAATTGACTTGCTTATGTTGGTTTTGTACCATTTCTGTAGAAAAGAACGAAAGTAAACAAAAAATGTGATTTCTAAAGTTTGCCCCATATCAAGTCATACATCAAAAAAAGTAAATATTTTTAACAAAAATTTCAGGTACGCTGTCATATATTTGATATTAAACACAAATATAGCGACACATTTCAAGGCTTTTTTGTTTTTATGTTGGTCAATGTGGCTTATAGCTCATGAGTTGGCTCAAGCACATTAATTTCATGATCAGCAAACCATTTGGTAGTACAGTTTTAGTACTGTGGGCAGGTGCTAAGTCTTGCTGGACAAGGAAATTAGCATTTCCACAAAGATTGTCAGTCATAAATAACATAAAAACAAATATAAAATAACAATAAAACAATAAAATAAATGAAAACTTTAAATATGTCAATTTATCTGTAATTAATATAACATACGAGTTTATTTATGAACAAAAATTACATTTCTCACCATACTGATCGGGACAACAACAGTGATGGTATTAAAAACTAAAGACCAATCCATCACACTAAAACATGTGCCATCAGGGTTCAGGATGGGCTTTGGTAGAGCTAGTACACTGGAAACCTGAACGACCAGTAACCCTGCTCAGATCTTAATGAAGATCTCAGACTCGTGGATGTGGTTTATGACACAGTATGACTTACTGTGAGCTTTAACAATGAATAAAACCTCACCACTGTCTTCTCTGTACCTGTAGGGAAGATTACATGGCTCACTTTGAACAGAGGAACTTGTTGGCATTCTCAGTGGAGCCTCTCCTCCTCTACCCCACTCACTACACGGGGGAACCCGGCTACGTCAGCGACACCGAGACATCAACCATCTGGGACGACGACAGCATAGCCACAGACTGGGACCGCCAGCATGCCCATAGGCACCATAACCGGGGGGATGCAGGTCCCACACCCACTTCAGATAGGGGGCACAGGGATGAACTCTGAACCAGCCAATCACAGTGAAGTGTTCGGTGATTATATAGATTGGCATTGATAGTCTAATTTATTGTTTCCGGGATGAAAAAGGATATTTTTATGAATGCCAATAAGATACCCAAGAATGAAATAAAGCAATGTTATTTTCATCAATCAATCCATCCATCCATTCTCTTATCTGCTTAATCTGTTCACGGTCAGTCCTCCACCCCCTCACCGGGTGCAGGGCAGTACAGTTATAATCATAATACTGAATATTTTTATTTCGTTTTTTTGGCAACACTGTTTAGAAACATCTGTGAGGCTAACATTGCTAACACTACAAGTCAATAATCACCAAAATAGCAGTTGGGTAAAACAATACATCAACAAACCTCACTCAGACCTTGGTGAAGGTCTCACACGTGTCCTCTCTTCATTATTTGCTAAATCGGATTCTAAATCAGCTTTCTGCTCAAAGATGGCCGACTTGGCATTCAGCTACACAAGTTTGATATTTTTATAGTTCAGTCATACTGTGTCCTAGTCTCACTGCTCCTGCTTGAAACTAAAAAAGACAAATTTTGATAAACAGGCTGGGGTTGAGTGACTCCATCAGAGTTACACGGAAAATTGAGTAAACATGACTGAATTAACTATTCCTTTAAGCAGGGTTGCCAGGTCCTTAACATTTACCCACCCCAATGTCAACTAAGAGCCTGTCACTCATACGGAGACTAACCCAAAATCTAAAATGTACACGTCTGATGTACTACTCTTAATGCAAGGCTTTAAAAAAAAAAAAAAAGTGTTATTACTAGAGATGCCCGGGTTCGATTCATGGTCATTGAACATACCAATCATTTAAGCTATTTAAATGAATAATGTCATGTAATTTAACCCGACCCTGTCTTTCAGTACATGCATAAGTAAAGAAATCACTCCAAATACTCAGTCATAACCATTTTATTTATTATTTAAAAAGCACTGGCAGTTTTTTCCTTGAGGCAAACAATTAAATCCAAGTATTAGTAAAGTTTCATACCTCAACATAAGCTATGGGGGAAAAACAATGTTTAAAAATCACACACAAATAATAGCATGTAATAAATTAAATCAGCAGAATAGTACAAAAATGAAATGAACAAGGAAAAAAAAAAAGCATGCTTACACATTGGTGCTGCACATGAAGAATGGAGGTTTTCAGCATTCGGTTTAGACACCTGAGGAGATGCATCAAAGCTCCTGTCCCAACTAGCTCCCTCTACCCCAGCAATGTCGAGACAAGGCCGTAAAGGTGAGAGACCCGGACAAGGTCTACGGACATCATCTTAGTGTGAGAACTGGCTGATTACAATGTCAGTTTTTAGTGTGTAAGAGGACTAAACAAAGCTTTAGGTTGGACAAGGCCAAGATATCAAAGAAGGCAGCATTTAAGATTTTTCCCTCTCCACAAAAGGTTCCACTTTTGCATCAACTGCAATTCAAACACACAAAATGAGCAAATCACAATTCATACAGGCTGGTGTGTACATAAGACACCTTGGACAACGAGTAATGCAGCATTTTAACCCTCCAAACCCTCCCCAAAACCACTACAGTATACTAGCTCTCCTTGAACGCATTACAGCTAAGCTACACCACTGATGTAGACTTCATCCTAAACTACCTTTAAGGGCACTGTGTTACATACTTTACAGGCCACTACAGTTCATAAGAACCCCTCCACACAGAAATGCCAACATGACAGCAGTCGAATCTACTTAAGCTCGCATCTGTGCCAACCAGTGCCTACTAGCATTCATTCACTGCTAGCGACATTAGCATTTCTGTGTGAAGTGTCTGTTTTACATCTGAATACTAATAGTCATCACAATCAAGTGATGCTTTTTTTAAAAGAGAAAAAAAAAAAAAGAAAAAAAAAAGGAATTTTGTAAAATTAGAAAACAGTGAAAAATCAAGAATGATCAGATTAGTTCCTCTGGTTTCTGCACTGGCATTCACTGGTGGAGTGTTCCCATTGCTAACCGTGGATCAGTCGGATGTAGGAGGGATATCAAATGCAGAGTTGATCCCACAGCAAAAAGGAGGCTTTGTAAAAGTTGAACTCGAGTGACGCAACGCCACAGCGTTCTTGACTCGTCCCCGAAACAGATACAAGGCCATGGTGGCCAGCACACAGTGCACCATTGATGGTCAAACGCAGTTGCCAAGAGCAGTACAAGAGATCCAAAGACAACTCCAACCAAAAGGTCCGACACATTACTGAAGAGAACAGAACTTTAATGAGGCTGAAAGAAAGCCTCACGACTTCGCGGAGGTATTTTGTATGCTCGTTTTTTTTATTTACAACAGACACCTATTGAGAAAAAAATGCTACTGTTGCTTGAGAAAAAGGCTAAAAAGAACAATCGGAAGCTTGTGGGGTTGTTCCTTCCTTCAGTATACATCTACAATCCGATTTCTTGGCTGTTTGAAAGTCATAAGCGGCTGCAAACAGATAAGTGCCAGCAGCTACCTGTTGCAGTGCTCACGGGCTATTGCATGCCATGAACTGGTATCACATCAGAGCACATAAACGACCAACAGACTGTATTACAGTCAAATTAGATTCTGTTTATGCTTGGATGCAGAGGGGAAGACTTTGGAGAGAATCAGAGGACGATGAGGCATCATCGATAAGGAACGAACACCTGTCTGAAAAGCTTCTGTACCTTGAGCTCAACTACATGACCAAAAGAAGACAATCTTATAAAAAAGAAGAAGAGATTAAGTCCATTTATTAGTATTTTCTGTCCTTCCTTGCATTTGTCCAAGCACTCGGGGGGGAAAAAGGTGCATACTGAGACTAAAGCATTGGGTTTATTGTGACAGGTCTTCCAATTCCACAGTGTTTGTGTAGAAGTACATTTTATACAGTACAATGTTGCCCATCACACTAGCACACAAACACCATCATCATCATCAACACCTAGAAGAAAAGTGCAATATTGCATATGTGTATATTCTTTAGTTGAGGAAGATAAACTAAAACGATGCCTCGGCATCACCTGTAGAAAGTGGAGAATGGTAAACAACGGTGCAAAAGAAGTTGGATAGGATTAAGGCTTTCTGAGATTCCTGATGTGTTCTATATTGTTCGCTGAGATGTGAGGTCCGCTTGTGGGACAGTTGAGAGATTTTTGCATTCTCTCCGTTACATACATACATATGAAAACGCAAGACTCTCTCTCTCGCGCGCACACACACACACACACACACACAAGCAGCACTAGCCTATCCACCAGAGCAAGTATGTGCCCTGGATTCCCTAAAATAAGGTCTAAAACCCAACAGGCATCACTCCAAGTCATTTAGAGAAAATATCTCTACTGTAGAAGCTTTAAGCATAGATATATAGACACACACACACACACAAACCATTTGCAACACTATCTGACATGATCTCTACATGTCTGAACGTGAGGACATTTCAAGGATAAATAAAAAAAAAAATGCAATAACAATTATGTAAATGACCTAAAAAGAAAGAACACCTTGAACCATGTCACTTTCCATGGATCTTCAGTGTCAACCCTATAGATATAGATATATATTTATATGCATATATAAATTGCCAATATAAGTAATTGCAAATGAAAACAATAACTTATTACAATGTCAAATAACTGCAAATAGCACAAAATATGATGCATCCCCACCTTTTATAAGCTATATTTCTACCTGGATTAAACACTTCTCTAAGCTTCCGCTCATTTCCTTTATCCATGTTTAGCAATGGGTAATTAGCGAGCCCATCAAATAATACAAAAGAGAGAGAAAACCGTACATCACCAGACTTTGGAAAGCTCAGTGGCTTAGTTCAATGTAAACAGACCTCAATTTGACGCAGGTTTCAGTGTATCTTAACGACTGTGTTACAAGTATTACTACGTTGTCGCAATAAAATCATTCGTTCAGTCCGACTGCTGCGATGGAAAGACTGTACAAGTGGAGTGAAACTGAGCACCAGTGAAAACCTGTTCATGTCAAAGCCTCTTGCAACATAACAGGCATCATGAAAAAAGGACATAACAGGGTGATGTGCAAGTTTGTCTGCCCAGATATGGAATGACAGTGATGTAGAATCGTATACAGTGGCCTAACATCATAAATAAATCATAAATAAAACAGGGCATGAATCTCAAACATGGCCGATAAGTGGTGCCCCAAAAGCAGACACTGAATGAACTGAAGAGTGGGGATTGTGCTGCGCCGTGGGCGGCCATCTTGTTGGCTTGGAACCGCTCGGAAGGTGTGTTGTGCTTTTGGTGGGAGAGGCCTACGCGACTTGGAGCTTCATCCTCGAAGCGACGGACTTGACATCACTCGTCAGCCATGCTTGAGCTTCTACAGTCAGAGCAGGAATGTGCTGAGGCAGGCGGTCATCGTTCACCGATGGCCAAATGAAAAGTCATCACCGGCTGGTTTGGAAGGAAGACGAGTCGAAGAGCCGTTCCAGCTCATCGGAGTGAGGGCTGTGGTGTCGGATCTAACAGAGGAGTATTACACAAAGGAGGATTTCTCAGATTAAGTGGACCGCCTCATCATCTTCAAGCATTTTGTCCGAATTCACTTTGAGAAATTCTGCTTTGTGAAATAGTCCGATTGTAAAGGAGAGGGAGAGAAAAGGAGAAAAACTGGATAAAGGCGTCCAACATGGGTCCTGGAGGAGACGTGCAATGGCTCACTGAGACTCGGCACCAACAAATGATGCTGGGCCCTGGGCTGACCCTTGACCCGAGCCTTTGCGGTTGATCAAAGAGGGGTGGAAGTCGGGGTGGCGGCGGGCATGCTTGATCAGGTGGTCGCTGCGCATGAACCGCTTGTCACACAGAGGGCACTGGAAGCGTTTCTCGCCAGTGTGAGTGCGGAGGTGACGGGCCAGCTCATCAGAACGGGCAAACTTCTTCTCACAGCCAGCCCAAGTGCAGGGAAATGGCCTCTCGCCTGCAACACAACAAACAAGACTTTAGACATCTTAACATACCTACCAATACAGGCTGTGTGTGAAATTATTAAAAAGACACTACTATACTTGATATTCAATGCAATTAAATAACGGCATTACATATTACCTAGCCATTACCTTCCCTTAACTACATCTAGGTAATCTTTCAAATGAACATATTTATTTTTGTAAATATAGCTAATGAGTAACAGATGCAGTCATCAGAAATTACATCCAAACTAAATTAAGACTCAATTTTCTCAGCTTGGACATTCTGTATAAAGTAAGCCTTTGAAGTATTGCTAAACTATTGTTTAAATTAGTGGTTCAACCAGAAATCTCACAATTCTCCCATTTTAGTCCATCAGCAAAATTTCTGGAGTCCAAATTTTGGTTCACTAGTTTTGAAGTGGAGATGCAATCAGAACAATAGTCATTAGTTATTTCAGTAAAAATGATCACCAACTTCTCTCAACTCACTAAAACTCTTAATTAAGGTCTCACAGACTAGTTGATGGGTTTTAGGACACGGTATAATATACTAGAGTTGTAATAGGATATTTAAAATGATTAAGATGCTGCCACAAAATATATATATATATATATATATATATATATTCATTTTATTGAACTAAATGTTATATTGATACCTAGATAAGCTCCTTGTACTTTTGGTACTTGGTGAATAAAGATTCTGAAAGGAACTAAACTGCTACTGTGTGAATGGTTATATGGTGCTCAGAAACACTTTGACTAGTCTGAGAGCATTTGAGCATTCAACCATGTATTTACAAGTATATCTATCTATATACACACACTACTCTGGCTATAGGGAAAAATCACTTGCTTGGGATCTCTAGGATGCAAGATGTGCAAGTAAAGTGCAATTTACTGCTTACACAAAGTCACTATTTGAACAGAACAAAAAAAAAGTTGTTCCCTTTTTTGCTTAAATTTCATCTACCCAAATATTTTTGGCAGAAGGGTATTACCGAAATTCCCAGCAACTGACCATCAGCCATTTTTGTTTACCACGTGTGTTGTTGCACTTGCAACTACTGGCCACCAGATGGCATACTGCGTTTTTTTTATATAAATGAGGCTGTCATATAGTTATAGCATTAAAGCTATTGAATGTCAAGAGATTCAGCATAATCAACTGTCCACTGCAACGCCCGCCACACTTAAAAGGGTTAAAGAAGCAAAATTTGGATTAAGTAGACTAAGCCTAAGTGTGAAAATGTTAATTTCTTGGTGAACAGTACTTTCTAAGGCCAACATGTGCTACTTAAGCAGCACCACCTCATGGCCGGGTCTGAGCTTCATATGCAAATTTGAACGCCAGTCACAATTTCGGTCCTCCCTCACTCCTTCTGTCCTTTGTTCATAAACTGTCTTTGTTCAGGATCCTCGGTAGGGAGTCGTTACTCCTTCTTTTGTTCACAACAGCCTTATAATGGCCTAAAATTGCCCTTTTATTTTACAAATAGACCTTTTTCTGTGGAAAGGTGACTACCTGGAGTGTGTAGTCGGGGTTAAGAAGAGTCCCTGACAACAGTAAACAAAGTTAGCAGCCAGGCTAACTCCTAGTTAAGTTCTCTCGAAGCTGAAGTTAGCTTGTGTGAATTCTCACGTTCCACCTTAAATAGTGCAGCAGTTACAGTCAAGCGCCCCAGGCTCTTTATAGTAACTGCACTATTTAAGGTGGAATTTGGAGTTAGAATAAGAAAAAACTTCAAATAACCACCTGTGGCTATATTTTATAGAGCAGTATCGACACTAAAACTTGTTGAAACGACAAACAAAGGGTATTAACCGAATTAAGCTCAGAGGTCCTTTAAAGAGAGAAGCCTAAGCACCTGCGAGTCCAAGACAAGAGCTAAGCTGCGGTCTTTTGTTGTACAGTCTTTACCTGTGTGGGTCCTGATGTGCGCCTTCAGGTGAGATGACTTCCCGTACACCCTGTCGCAGCCGGCGAAGGTGCACGGATGGCGCTTGGTAGGGGACCGGGGTGCCCCGCCTCCCCACATGTGGTTCAGCTGCTGGGGAACCGGGGTGGCTGAGGGGGTCATAGTTGGGGTCGCGGTAGGGGTGGCTGAGTCGGACAGCGTGGTGTAGCCGCTCTCCCCGCACGACGAGTTGCTGCTCTCCGAGTAAGCAGACACGGGTCGCAGTTTCCCGTGTAGATCCGTCAGGACCTGGGCCACCGTGGCTATGCTGGAGCCCTCCAAGCGGAGGGTTTCGCGCACCTCCCTGTCCTCGCTCGACCCGTCCAGCTCCCCGGGAGGAAGGCCCTGAGGAGGGGCCTGCGTGGCCGCCGGCCTGGGTCGGTGGAGGACCGGCCCGCTGGATATCGACACCAGACATTCCGCGGCCAGATAATCCGAGTACGCGAACATCGACATGTTTTCTCGAGTGTTTACGTTTTTTTAAAAAAACTAATATTGCTTATCTAATCACGTTGTTTTCCTAACCTCGTTTCCTCTTCAGCCTTCCCGTGTACTAAGCTCTTTAAATCCAGCAAATACGAGTACGATGAGAAAACGTATCATGTAAACGTTCAAAATAATAATAAAAAAATAATAAACCACCAGCGTATATTGTGCTCCGAGCCCCAACGTGGTGTCCTACATTGCCCCTCGTTTCATTGTGTCTGCGCGAAAGCCGGTGAAAGCCACGCCCCCCGCTGTCGATTTTGTTTCATACCTATATTAGAACGCGTACCGCCTATTCTGCGCTATCATTGGCCAGTCTCTACAAGCTAACTTCCCTGGGATTGGCTACCATCTTACATTCGCGCGCAGACAGAAGCGACTAGCCAATCCCAGGATGAGAGGGGGCGGGTCTTTTCGGAATATGGGTGGGATTTTAAAAAAAGCTAACGCCACGCAGCGAATGACGTCGATTGCCGCGTGGGCGTGTATCGTAACGATATCATTGCGAAAGTAAATGTTTTTTTTCGCCCTACTTTTAAACTGACTCATTACTGGTTTTACTCGACACAAAGCAACATAGACGTCATAAATAACATGTAAATCAGCATCATGTTGGAATATTCAGCCCTGCCGTGAACATATTGTGAATGAGGATGAGAAGAAAGCGCCATGCGCATGCGCAGTACAGTCTTTCAGCTTATCAATACCTGAGTATGTCATCAGTACCTGAGTACCCATGACATAGTATTTGATGCAGTTTTGCCACTAGCAGCTATGGCGGTCCAAGTAGCCTGCTGGAAGCACCAAATCGACCGTCTGTACGTGGCATTAGTGTGCTTTGTTGGGCCTGCGACTCTGAACGCCCATATGGTGGGGGGTGGGGTGATGAAGGGGGGATTTGGCTGGTGTCCCACTCCCACCCATAAAGTTTAGGGTGGGATGGGACAGGAAGTCCGCCTCGGTCTGCTTGTATAGATCAAGCCTGCTTCCTTCAAAGAAACTGTCCCCATGTTCTGATGATGAACTTTTATTTGTGCTGTTGGTTATCAGAACCACTCCTATGAGCTGTGAGAGCTGAAAAAGAGGATGCAGTGAACTGGAGAAAACAAAGTGTCCCACTGACCATAAATGAGGTCACCAACTGTACACTGTCCTGAGCCCCTCCTCCACAGGATGTACATTAGGTTTTTTGTAAACTGCCACAATTATAAGTCTATTTATACTAGCATCAGTATACAGTCAGCATAATTACATCCTACATAAAAAAGAATACCAGGAAAATGCTAATTTATGTTCATTATATATATATAATAAAATATTATTTTTATAATTCACAGTAAATCCTTATAAGATCATGACAAGTCTATAAGACCTTCATTAACATGTGCATTAGATTTATGTGAGTTAATAGAAGTTTGGGTGATGTATTTTTACAGAAACCACTCAGCTGTTAAGTGACTGCTGAGGTCTGAGCAGACTTAGCTTCACAGTGTCAGCTCTAAACTAAAGAAGTGAAATAGGACAATTTGGAATAGGTGGGCAAAAAATACAAACCGGATTCCAAAAAAGTTGGGACACTAAAGAAATTGTGAATAGAAACGGAATGCAATGATGTGGAGATGGCAAATATCAATAATTTATTCGTAATAGAACATAGATGACAGATCAAAAGTTTAATGTGAGTAAATGTAACATTTTAAAGGAGAAATATGTTGATTCAAAATTTCACAG